>LKNJ01002086.1:69886-205182 GCA_002120245.1 Maccullochella peelii | reverse complement strand
TGTGTGTGTGTGTGTGTGTGTGTTACAAACACATTGTGGCCTATCATAACCACTACTTAAATTATTATACACAATTATTTTAATAGTCTCCAAATGTTGAGTTTTACTGAACTTTTAATGAGCAGAGAAGAAAAGACAGAAAAAGATATATTTTACTATGCAGCAAAGACTAATTATTTATACATTTTAGGCCTCTAGACATTTTTGAAGTCTTGACAATTTTTTGCTCCCATGATAATTCACAGGAAAGGCCCTATTAATTACTTGACAGCTATTCTTTAAAGGATGGATCAAAGACACAACAAAGTGGAAATTTGTAGCTGTAGCTCTGGCTCCAAATCAAATGTGACACTTTTTAAAATAGATGTGTTATTTAACCGTTCTTATTACTGCGTCTCTGTAATTATTGCTGCTCCGTAGACCTCCTCATGCTCTTTTATCTGCGTCCAGGAATCTAAATGATAACACAAGGCCTTGCCGCTTTTGTTTTTTAAGACTGCATTTAAGAAGTGAAGTAAAGTGAAGTAAAGGGACGTGAAATTAAATCCATTTATCAACATGATTTGGAAAAGGATGGTACGATGTAAAACAAGTTTGTCACATTAGCTAGATGAATTCTTTTACCAGTGAAACTGAGAATGAAACTCAGTGTTTGGTTTTAAACTGAAGGAATTCCTTTATAAAAACCTTTGCTATAATAAATTTTTCTAATTTTCTCTAACCATGAACAGAGGGAGAGAATATGTTGTAGCAGGTTATATTTTTGCCAATTTTGAGTCACAGAACAAGGGAGTAAAATTTGTGTATTCCCTTAAAACTCTGTACTAAGTAGTTCCTGAATTTCTGCCCTTTGACCTTTGTGGCCCCGACAGGTGGTTGCCCTGGGAGACATACCTGATGGTACCGTCGTCACAGTAATGGCGGGCAACGACGAGAACTACTCGGCCGAGCTACGGAACGCCTCAGGTGTGATGAAGAACCAAGTAGCGCGTTTCAACGACCTTCGCTTCGTGGGCCGCAGTGGCAGAGGTGAGGCCTGAAACACTATGCTACATTCACTGTACACTACTACAGCTCAGTAGGAGCTATTAGCTTCAGTGGTGTGGATTAGTGGTCACATTCCCTTCATGGCAACCACATAATGATCTCTAACTCCGGGCTCAAATCCCACCACCCGTCTCCTAAAGACTGAGTGGTGAATCAAGTTGTATCCACTTTCTTTGCTTTAAAATGAGGGTCCTTAATTTATTTTTTATCTTTTAACCCAGGTGAGACAGAAAAGCTTTGTAAAACCCACTGTTTCCTACTCGGGATCTTTGCCCTTTAGTTTGAGAAACAAAGCTTTGGACAAAGATAGGATGCGCGTCACTCCAACATCAGCTGCATAAGAAAGTGTTGATCTGAAAGAAGAAACAAGTTTTTTTTAATCCTTTCCATAATGTTCACCTGACATGACCCTGCACAGTTCAGGCTTATTAACATGTTGGGTGGTGCTGTAGCCTCGCAGCTGATCACTCTGCACATATCCTCAGGCAGTAAGGCAGAGGCGCACTCCTATTGGGTCAAATAGCATTCCCTGAATATTTGGCATCGCCAAAGCGACTCATTTACTGTCTTGTTACTAAATCGTCTTATTTACGATTTGAGATTTGGCACCGGGGATGTGCTCTCGCTCTCTCCAAACTTACTGGAAATATTGTCTTAGAGACTTTTCTTTTCTGCAAGTCTCACAGAAAGTGGTCGCCTAGATAAGTTGATGGTGATAAGCGCTGTCAGCAGCTCCACCAGTGACTTTTCTTCTCAGTTTCCTTCTCTGTTGTAGCTGTCAAAAAGGAAGGAAGCAGAGGCAGTCAGGAGGGATGAGTGGTGACGTAGTATAGAGAGCAGTGGAGGCATGGTGGCTGGACCTATTGCCAGGGAGACCTTGCGTGCGTCCCTTCACTGTGACACAGAATCTAGTCACAGGAAGTGACATAGGAGCCAGGGGAGATCAGACTACGAGGTGTCTGAAATGAATACACGGCACTGACAGAGATAAGTACAAGCAGAGCGAACTGATAGGATGTTAGATTAAAGGTCATGCACAAAGAGGGTGGGAGAGCCAACAGAGATAGACAAGGATTGATAGTTACAGGGCTGAAATATTGCCACAGTACGATGACAGCAAGGATGGATAGGACCGGTAATTCAGAGAGTAATCGGATACTTGTGATAACGTCATTAAAGTTAAATAGCATAGTAGCATACAGGATTGCCATGACAGTAAGTCCGAATTAGATCGCAGGTAACAGATGACAGGGAATGATGATGGCAGGGAAGCAGAGGGGTGACGCACTAGATGTCCCACTTTATCATAGATCACTGGCTCTGGTTCACCCACATGCATCTCAGATCAGGTATGTGGAGCACCTGTTGCATCTGTGATCTGCTATCTCTTCACTTTTTTGAAAGGCATGTTTACAGCAAGCTAGAGTGTGGAGCGAGGGGAGGACACACACGGGTAGGTGGCTGTGACTGAATGGACAGCTGCTACGATGAGTCCCTGCAGCAACTTGCCCCCCACTTCCTGTTTCCTATGCGTAGCCATGGTTACATGATGCGTCTGCATACCTCAGATGTTAGTGCTGCTGCTGACTTGGCTGTTGCGCTCTGATTCATAGCATTCCTCATGCATGCATATAGGAGCATACATCCGCACACACTCAACCCCAAGGCAGCAACTGCTGGGGATTATCGAGAAAGGAAGTGACTATTAAAATGCCTCTCGCCCACTCTCACTGCGTTAGACAGGGAGAAAGTCTGGATAACAAGACACTGGCTCCTCCAGTCAATCTTCCATTTAAGCTCTGCCAAAGAACCCAAATAGACCCTCTCAAACAGCCAATGTTGTCTGTCGTTAATCCTTTTAAAGTTGATTTTTCCCAGTTTGTATTGGCTATTATGTGATCACGACCACACTTGTGACTTGGGGATGGTTTAGCGATGAATGCAGGTCATTGTCTCCACGGATGGTATGTCATTTGATGTTGTTTGATGTCACCACAGGCAAGAGCTTCACCCTGACAATCACAGTATTCACCAACCCACCACAAGTGGCCACTTACCACCGAGCCATAAAGGTCACCGTGGACGGACCGCGTGAGCCCAGGAGTGAGTACAAAGGCACGCACATACAGTACAGTAAGGGAATATGCTTACACACACAACAGACAACATACTACTTCTTTTAATTAGCCTTTAAAGGGGTACACCAGCGATTTAGCATTGTCCTCAAAAAATATGGGGGATTCACAAGACAGATTTTAGAAAGAATGGTCAAAATTGAAGCAGCAGAAGGCAAAATATCCTGATTTTTAGTCCTGAAGCTCCCTCAAGCTCCAAAAACAGTGGATCCTACATTTCCCATAATGCAGTGCATCTTTATTAGACACTCCGCCTCCTAAATGCCCACGTCATTCTAACCCCACACTTCCAGTTTTGTAACACAGGCTCAAATTTATAGCCCCAAGCCAAGATAACCCTGGTGACATCATCAGGGTCATTTTTTAAAACTTTAGAAAGCTCCCTCCAGACTCACAGAAGACATTATACTGCAAACTGTTTTCACAGACTGAGTAGTACTCCTCATGACCAGTAAACTAAACTTCAGAATCAGTGGATTGCCCCTTTAACTAAGCTGTGGGTGTGGCTGACTGTGCAGCTAGCCAATGGCAGCAAATGCCTAGCTAAAATGGTGATGGGCTAATAAAACGTTAATTAACCCAAAAAAAGTTTTACTGGAAAAAGTTTTGATTGTGTTAATTAGCAATCAACAGGCTTTTAATTAAGTTGACCTCTCGGAAAACAGCTCAGCCTCCCATGTGACAGTTTGCGAGAAAGAAGAGAAATAAAAAGGGAGGCAGAATATTCCTGAGAGGGTACACTGGGTAGCAGAATGCTAGCATCAGCTCATTTTAATGGGCCATATAAAAACAACTGAGGAGGGGAAAAAAAACTTTACTATAGCTGCCAGTGCCAACTGGTCTGGCATGCAGCTGTTTCCCCAACCCTCCTCCCTATTCATAAAAAAAAAAAAACATATTCTCATCTCATGGCGTCTCAATGAACAATATCACATCCCAAACAACCCACCCACCCGCCTGCCCCATCACATATGGCACCAGGACGCACAGAGACACAGAGGAGCCGGGAGACAGTAGGATTAGTACCACCATCAGTCTCTGTTGTAGGAAACCTGCTCGTGGTGCCAAAAACACGCCTCAGACACTCAACATTCAGCGTTCATCAACACGCACCCTGAAACAAAGGCAGATGCTTGTCGTCAAATGCACGTGTACTCACAATCACACACACTTTTTCCTCGGGGCTCTCGAGCCATCTTGTTTGATCAAAAGCATTTCCTGTGCATCTGCTGTCCCCCGTCAGATGACTTTCAAACAAGGCCTGTTATTTGGTGGCGAGCAGATGGGAGTCAGAGCAGAATTTGTTTAGAAAAGCCCCAGTTTGGTCTCAACAAAGTTGCAGACTTAGATTTGTGTCCAGAAAGACTTCCTGGAAGCTTGGATATATGTGAAGTGAGTTTGGGTCGCTAAACTAGACAAAGGCAGTGCTACCTGATCTCAGGTGAGGGGATTCTGGCATAGTGAAGAGACTTTACACTTTCACCTGTTATTCTTCCCTTTGTTTCAGACTAATTTGTGGTCCGAGAGCTTTAACGTGAAAGTCTGCATGTTCTTACTTGAGTCTCAGGACAGTAATTTAAGCAATAAAGAGTATGTCATCATACGTAACCCCTGAACTTCTTTGCTTTGCTGTTAAGTGGCCAGAATTGCAGCGCCGGTGTAATTTACCTAGAAACTACAGCCAGAACACGTCTCCCTCTAAGGGGTCATTAAGCTGAGGTCGGAGGGTGGCAAAACACACATGTGCCCTCTCAACTGTGCCTCCCCTCCTCCAGGTTTTCAGCACGGAGAGACTCGGAGCTGAGAGCACCGGCTGTCTCCAAAACTGTGATTCTATCTGTGAACGCTTCATTGACACATGGGGGGGCTTTGCCGGCCATTACAGCTCTATTTTGTGTTAAACGAGTGGGTAATTAGGAGGCCTGTGGTACACCGGGCCCCTACAGGGAGGGGTCCACACAGAGACACACGGAGAAAGAACAGTGGGGTGTCTTAAGCCTGACACACACTGGCACTCTGTGGCCTTTCTCTGTAAAAACACAGTGTTGTTTCTGGAAAATAAGCTGACAATAATACCAGATTTCAACATGGGCTGGTAAAACAGAATAACCATTCTCTATGCTTTTATTTATTTTCTACACTTTTCCTGATGTTATTGGCAGTTTTTGCTCCCTGTTAATGACTTGCATGGTTGTGGGTGTCTCATTCGGGAAGGGCATTTTATGTCGGCATGTTTGATGAGCCTTATGGTAGCCATATGGGTCTTCCTGAGGGATGTCATTTCCCCAGCGGTTTCTCATCTAATATCAGTGGGGGGATAAAGTTGGACCACCCATGAATCAACGGGGCTCATATCTCTGAACTGTGGCGCTGAGCTTTTGCTAATTAATTGCGTGGTCAGAGTGGTGAATATCAGTGAGGCCTAGTTTAAAGATCTGTGGTATGATTTTCCAGAGGTTTACAATGTGTGTGTGTGTGTGTGTGTGTGTGTGTGGGTATGGCAAGTGGTTAGTCAGGTCCCTCTGGCCACTGTGTTATTAGCGGGAGGCTAACTCGGTTTCTGTGGCTCGCATTGTGCTTAATCGCTTGACAGCTCTCGGTTACCCTGTGGTTTGCCACTGCACTAACAATTTGGCGAGTGTGCGCACATGTATGTGTCTGTTTGTGTTCATTTGTATAGGCATGTGTATGTCTGTTTGATCATGTAGATATGATTGCAAATGCATGTATGTCTGTCCTCTAGCGCCTGCGTCTGCATGTGTGCACCCACATGACATGTTTTTCAGAGAGAGTGTGTGTTATTGGTGTCATTAGTCTAGTGTAGCCACAGTGCTGATTTGGAGCAGAGCTAATAGGCCTCATTAAAAGTCATTTTGAGCTAATAGACAGGGAGTGGTTGTTTAAACCAATATGCTTTTATAGGTGGTTCTGTCTCCTTTCAGCTGCTCCTGACGGTGGCTGCGGCCAGCTGAGACAAACTTCCTGAGTGATAATAGCCGAGCCGTAATAACGCAATATACTAGGCTTTCTGTCCAAACCCACTGTTCTCATTATAGTTAATTGATGACAGACAAACATAGGAGGTGACAAAAACCATTGTGGCGTCACACATACTGTGACTTGCTGTGGCATATTGCAGTGGTTATTATGAGTGTGAGTGACGTGTATGTGTTGTGTGTCAGTGGTGGAGGTTGGTGGTCAGGCCCATCTCCGCTCTCTGGTGTTTGAAGCCGCTGGGTCTGGGGGGTTCTGAGCTCGGGGACAGGGTCGTGTTTTGGTTCGGTTTTGGTCAGGGTGTTAACAAGTCTGGTGAAGAGGCCCTGGTTACTTACAGGCCTGCAGACAATATTAGTGGTTCAGGAGACCTGTCTGCCAAGCCAAACTCTTCCTGCGACACACACATTCTCACACTCACACACAAATACACAATACTTGCTGATATGTTATACATTCACAATAATAGTAACTTTATTTTATGAAACACCTTTTCAAAACAAGTTACAAAGTGCTTCACAGAGCAAACATTAAGACAAGAATATGTACATAAATATTACAAAAATACAATACACTAATATACAGACAAAAGGGAAAAATAAAGTAAAATGTAAAATTATACAAGCAGATACTGTGGCTGATACCAGGCTGGAAATTCTGAGCATGAAAACGCATGCGAAAAGTTGACATAGAAGTAGCAAGCCTAAGTTTATCCAGCAAGGAATTCCAAAGCCGGGAAGCCCTCACAGCGAAGGCACTATCACCTCTAATTACAAACCTGAACCTAGGAACAGCCAGGAGACCCTTGCCAGAGGACCAGGCTGTGGTCCGGCTCACAAGGGGTCAGATGTATTTTGGGGGCTAGACCTAGTTTAGCCTTGAACATAATGAGCAAATTTATGAAATCAATTTGGCACAAAACTGGTGAAAAGAGGCTAAGATAAGGTGATGTGATCACACTTCCTTGACTCTGTTAAGACCCATGCCGCCGCACTTCGGACTGCAATCGAGAGATAAACTCGAGTGAATGAAGTGAGTTACAGTAGTCCAAATGGGACAAAATAAAAGCAATTGATAACTTTCTCCAGGTCAGCAGAAGGTAGAAAAGATCTAGTTCTGGATATGATTTTTAATTGAAGAAAGCAGAACTGTAAAACCTCCTTGACTTCTTTCTAGCCACAGGTTTAACATTTATTGAAAGACTGCCAAGGTTATTAAGGATGAGCAGAATGAAGTTAGGAGATAAAAATAGTCAGTAGAGGATGATGCATGGCCCACCGTATCAAATGCAGCACAAAGCACTGACACCCATACTCACTCACATGCATTCAGACAAACACACACATACCTAAACAACCTTATTAGAGTGGCTGCTAGGCCACGCCCTGTTAAAACTCTTAAAAAAGACTGCCATCTTCAGTGCTGCTAGGCTGGAAACAGTATGAGCAAGCGAGATGCCTTCATTAACATGTCTTTCATGACGACACCAAAAGGCCTCCGAACAGTGTCATTACACACACATGCCATTACATGTGCATGCAGGGTACTATTACCTGCTGTAAGACCTGGGCTTTGTTTCTTGTTCCTTTCTTACAACAGCCGTTTATGCTCAGTGCTAAATGCTAAGATTCTCACAGATGCTAATTACATTGTACCACACTATTTAGATGAAGTCAGCCAGCTTTCATTTCATTTCCTTGAATTATGTACAGGAATATGAGGCCCTTTACATTTCTGGATTATCATGCTTTGTCAGTGACTGCCTCAAGCAATGTGTCCAAAAAATAGAATATAGCTTTGTACAGCATCCAGGTAATTAAAGAGGATTTCAGAAGACTCAATACTCCTTTCTGCCTCACAGACAGATACACACCCACACCTATCTGCCGCTGCCTTACTCGAAGCAGCTTTTAACAATGGGAGCCGGACAAATAAAACTCACCCAAACATCAGGAGGAAAAGGAATGAAAAGGGGGGGGGGGGTGGACAAAAAGAAAAAAAAGAAAGACTGCAGGCTTGTCCAGGGGCAGTCAGTCAGTTGAATGTCTTATGAAGTTCCTTGAAGAGGTGCCAAGGCCTTTACAACACAAAACACAAAATCATTCAGTGGGAGGGAGAGACAGAGAGGAAGACAGCAGAATAAAGAGTGAGAGGGAGACAGAAAGTGAATCATAAAAAGAGACAAAGATTAAGAAAGAGGGTCCGGAGTTGGTTGGCTCCGAGCTGCAGCAAAAAACATCTCCAAGGGATTTGTTCTCCCCTGTTCTGAATCAAAACACTTTAATGCGAGCAGAGAGGTGCAGAGGGAGCCTGTCTGAAAACCACACACACGCTAAACTGTGTGTTTGTGTGTGTGTGTGTGTGTATGTGTGCTCTTTAAACTTTGTACAATATCATACAAGTGTGTATATAATGTGTTTTTGTGTTCAATAAATGTTTCACCTTAGGGAATTATTGTGTATGTGTGTGTGTGTACGTAAGTGTGTGTGTGTGTGTGTGTGTGTGTGCCCTTCCCTTGCCTGGCTTGCTTCCTCCAGGCTGGAACGCATGGACCACACAGGCGGCTGGCAGTGCTCCACGACAGCCTGGCTCCCCCTTTCTCTCCGTCTCCCTCTCTCCTTCGCTCGGTGCCTCTTCTCCCACACCTCCTCTCTCTTTCTCTCTCTCTCTCTCTCTTCTCATTTTCACTTCTTCCTCTTTTCTCTCCTTTTTTACCCAATTCTAGTTGTATTATCTCCCCTCTTCTCTTTCTCTCCTCCCTCCTCTCCCTCCCTCCCTGCCTCCCTCCTTCCTCTCCCTTTATACCAGACCCCCATGGTAGACGGGCATCTGGCTGTCACCCACTCAGCGCTTTTCCTCTCGAGCCACGCTCTGCCAGCTTCAGATTGCCACCTGAAATAATTCATTGTTTCTGACCGCTCACAAAAACAACATGGCCACTGTGAGGACTCCAAATAAAAAAGTGAAATATGGACCCAGTGTATTCATTCATCGACTTTACTGGCTGTTCCAACGTGACATGACTGACACACACACACACAAACACAGTCCAGCTGATTCATCCCAGGCTCAACGAGCATGGGGATTTTTCTGAATCAGCCCCAAAGATACATTCATTCAATCTCACCCGGTGATCATAAGCCAGACTGAAGGGCTTAGAGGGCATGACGTGATACCAAATTTATAAATTATCCCATTTATTCAGGATTTTTGTGGAGCTCCACATTTTCCTGACGTTACTTAGTCAGGCAGCAGGCAGGAGAATTTCCTACCGATGTGTCTGTAGTGATAGCTCAAACTTGATGTGTTGGTGGGGGGAGGAGGTTCATCTTTTTTTTTTCTGAGACATGAGAACCAACTCACCTCATAGGTTTGTACAGTAAATATGAAGCTGTAGCCAGGAGACGTTAGCTTAGCTTAGCAGTGGAAATGGGGAAACAGCTAGCCGTGCTCTGTCCAAATGTAACAAAATCCACCTACGAGCACCTCTAAAGCTCACTAATTAACACGTTATATCTTGCTTGTAACACATTTTATTACCTTTAGACAGAGCCAGGCAAACTGTTTCCCCCGTTTCCAGTCTTTATGCTAGGCTAAGCTAGCCGGCTGCTGGCTGTAGCTTCATATTTACCGTACAAAACATGAAAGTGGTATCAATCTTCTCATCTAGCTCTCAACAAGAAAGTGAATGGGCATTTTTCCCAAAAAATTCCTTTAAACTTTTTAGCCCTTGGAACTAAGCACATTGGTATCCTTGTCATGAAAAATCCCAGTACAAACCATTCCCTAGCTAAAAAAACTTTTATTTGAGGAATATTTTCAGCCAGGACATATGAGGGAACAGCTAACCATCCGTCAAAGATCTCCGTGCTCAGGCTCAGATCCAATCTAATGCTGCCATTAATTACAGAGGACTTCTATATTGTTTACCTACTTGCTCTTACTAACTGTTAACAGATCAGCAGGGGTGAGTTGAATCCAGACTTATGTCTCTTGGACGGCTGAAATAATACTATTCTAGGATCAGTGTGCAACTGTGGGATTAGAGATACTATCTATAGAGGTGTTATCTAATCATTATTAATTTTTTTTAGTGTGTGTGTATGTGCATGTGCAAGGATGTATGCATGATGCATTTGTGCAAATGTGCATGATTGCATGTGCAGACATGTGTTTGCATACGTCCATTCTTGCATGTGTGTGTTTCTATTTGTGTTTCTGTGTGTATGTGTGTGTGTGTGTGTGTGTGTGTGTGTGTGTGTGTGTGTGTGGAAGTTGCTCACATCTGGTCTGAATCTGTCCATGTTTCCGGCTGCTGGCTGGGCAGGGAAGTGGCAGGCGCTATCGAAAATCTCCGCTGTTTTCACAGGGATGATGGGAATCTCAGGGACTTTCCCTACGGCAGTGAAATCATCCGCCTTTCCCGCTCCTTTAAATACCCCCGGCTCATTCCTCCGCCCTGCTAGGGTTCCGATAAAACAGCTGAGACGTCTTGTGTTTGGCAACAGTTGTCCTCTAAAAGGTGTAATTAACTCATGAGAAACTGTATTTACTGTCAAGGCCTGCTAAACTAATGGACTTGAGGTCTGCCTGTTTGGAGTGTAAATTGGACCTTAATGTGGTGGTTGAGATGCTGCATTCCTATAGGAGAAAAAATACATTGGTTTCCTTTAAACTGCTTTGCATCCATAGGTTTCTTGACAGTCTGACAGTCTAGGGTGGAAGCTGGGAGCTACTGAAATTGTGACTACAAGTTACCAATGACAGAGAGCTGGCTTGTCATGCAGATCAGAATTGTCTTTATCTCCTTAAATATACATGTAAATATCTGTCTGTGTGTTGGAATCCTCCTCAAAGATGTTGAAATCCTAAACCCTCTCTAACTATTTCACCATTCGCTGTGCTCAGCTCAACTCAGCCTGCGTCTCCTGACTGGTTCAGACCCATCCAGAGCTCTTAATTTACTGGTCATCAGGGTCTCTTCCTCTCCATGTGCCTCCTCCCCCCAGCGTCTGTCCCCCTCTGTCTCCCCCTCATCTCCCTTGGTCTCCCATTGCTATTTATTCCCATCACTAGGAGACGGGCTGTGCACAAAGGCCGCACTGTGTCCCGAGGCTTTTTTAGAATAGAAATTCGGTCTGTTGAAAATGGAAACGCTATGATTGACTGGGCACAGCTTGCACAGAGAGATGAGGAATGCCAGCGAGAGGCACAAATTATCCACAGGAACGATGGAGAAATATTAATAATGAAATATGGCCATGAATTATATTATAAAGCACAGAAACTTCAATAAGCTGAGGTTTTCAAGTAGCCGATATTATTCGCGTTCCAAAGCAGCTATGTGAGGAAGCTGGTGATGAGATTGTCTGTTTATTTTGAACTGTACGATGCCAGTCCGGTAACGTCATTGTAATAAAAATCATGGTCTGTCTGACTGTCACCGGCTGCATTTTCACTCCCGCTGTTCTCAAGTCATTGCAGAGAAGAATAACAAACCATTGTTCCAGAATAAATTAAGATGTTGTGAAGAGTCAGATGTTTTATAAAAGCATTTCTGAGACTGAAATATTATTTTTCAAACTTGCAGTCATGGAAAAGTGCTGCAAAGAGGATGAGGCAGTTTTTAAAAGATTATTTTGTTGTCATTCGGCATTTATTTGATGGTGAAAGTGACATAAAATCTGCAGAGAGAGCGAAAGGTGGGGATGAAATGCAGCAAAGCCTCTCAGCCGGTGGGTCATTAGTACACATGTTGGACTATTAGCCCACAGGGACCCCCTGCGAGGCAGTTTTTGGTGGTCTTTGATCTGATGATTCAATAACACAAATGATGATTTTTCTGAAGGACTCCCCTCCTCTCCTCTCCACTCCTCTCCCTCTGTAACACCCACTCAGTGCTATAAGTGTAGTGCCAGGCCTTTGTTCCCAGCACAGGCAGCAGGCAGGTTGGGCAGGATTCTGAAGCAGCTCGCTGTTTCTGTCTGAGCCAACTGGAGCTCTGCCAAGCACAGCAGGAGTTTCTACTCTCCTCTGTTTGATATTTACTTTACCGCCTTTACAGGGGAACTAGTGCGAGACCAGGCAGACGCACTCACACAGGCCTGTGTCAGTGGTAAAAAAATTTAAAAAAAAGACTGTGTGTGCACAGGCTTCTCTTTCTACCCCACCTTTGCTAAACTATAGTCTACACCTGGGCCCCTGGGCAGGTTGGGCTGTGGTTCCCACTGCAGGGCTGATAGGGCTGCTGGGATAGACATGGGCTGGCTCAGACAGAGCAAGTGACACATTGTCTTGTGTTTGTGTGCACAGTTTATGTGTTTGCAATGTGCATGTACTGCATTTGTACATTGGAGGAGTCTAGAGTTACCAGCCTGAAAGAATGATGAGATTAGAATCAGGGATATAAAGGGTGTAAAATTATCGGCAGAGGAATGCAGGAAAAGAGCGAGTATAACATATTTGGCATAGGTTACGACTCCTGATGCGATAATGGGGCAATGGCGTGAGAGCTTGTGTTTACCTGAAGAAGAAGCCTCAGGTTAAAACTAAACATGTATACATGCAACTTCTCACTCTCAGAACAGCCCTGTCTTAACTCTCTCTTTTTCTCTCATGCAAGTGAATACGAGATAATTGCCTTTGTTAATGAGCAGGATGTAGCATCCCATTCCCCTCCTCTTTGTTTAGGACCACAAACTATGTTTACCAAGTAAGGCATGGCACACAGAGCTGCATCATTAAATGTACATTATGAAGGACAACCGACAAACTGTATGCCAAGAGAAAAGCAAACTAATTAAGCTCTTTAATTATACAGAGCTGAGTGCTGTCAGTGAGTTTCATCTTATGTTGATAAAAATATGGTTTGCATGAAACATCACAGCAGTAATAAACACTGTTATCAAATAAAATGATTATGTTTTACCGTAGCACAGAACCCATCAATGACTGGTGCAACTCCTCACCATTAAAACACTGTTTTTGTGTGTCCGGAAGGGCATCGTCAGAAACTCGAGGACCCTCCCAAGACTGGTCTCTTTTCAGACCGCCTTAGTGAGCTGGAGAGGATGAGGGTGAGGGTGGCCGTTCCCACTCAAGGCCCCCGGCCAACTCTCAACACAGCGGCCAACTCCTTCAACCCGCAGGGACAGACGCAGATCACAGGTGGGCACCCAATTCTCAACTTTTACCGTAGACCCAGAAAAGACTTTTAGGTTTAAGCACCATCACGGCAAGCATCCACCTAGAGCAGGATCTTACTGTGCTGTAGCTGATCCTGACCCCAGTGTGAAAAGATTTTTTTTTCCCTCTGGGATTACATGGTTTGGGGGTCAACAGTGCTTCAAGTGTCTTGTGGCGTTAAAATAGGTTTAAAATACAAAATCTTTTATTGCACAACCCTTGAAGGTGTTTAGCAGTAGAAGTCATCAATCATTTATCAGAGGTGTCATACCGTAACGTGATACCAATACCATATTTTATCCAGAAAGAAAATAATTTCCAAGCTTTACCTATTGGGTTATCGGGATTTTAAAAATATTGTAATTTTGTCTCTTTTGTCAATATATTGCACTTTTTTGTTCAGATTTACCCAAGTGTTGAGTTATGTAGTCTAACATCTTCTGAGCAATACTTTGAGGAGTGTAAGGATGTTGCAATGTACAGTGGAACACACCTCATCATGGATTATACATGTCGCATATTGTGATTTTTATATTAATATAAGAAAATATTCTTGATAATATTGCAACATTGATTTCAGACAGACTGCACAGCCCTACATTTTATGTTTGCATTCAAGGATAAGACTGTTTAAGTGTTAATATAGAGAATTTTATTTTAGTTTTTCGCATTGTATTTTATACCCAAACTGCCAAGAAAATCGAAATATAGCATTGTTAAAGAATTCATTGAAGCAGGAACATCTACATTATCCACCACACTTTAGAGGGGTATCTAAAGGGTGTCACTGAATATGCAAGCAGGCTGAGTCACAAACTGAGTCACAAACTAAGAAACACTTACTGTTTGTAAGATGAAATATCAAACCCCAACCGGAGCCGTGGGCGCATCCTAATGGGACCACAGAACACTCAGTGCAGTATGTTACGTTGCCCCTGAGATCGTCTGTCTTTCTCTACTCCGTCACTCTATCAGTCTACATCCTAGAAGGTAACACCATCTCTCACGGTTCGGCATGGCTGCTACCTGATCGTCCACACCTCTGGAGACTCGTCACAGGCTGTCATTTAGCTCTTAGTTACTCTCTGGAATGGCTTCGTAGTGTTACTTAGGGGATCATTTGAGGGATGGTTAAACAGCGTAGCAGTGTGGCGGCGAGTGGAGAGTATTATACACTGGATTGGACATTAATTGCATGTGAGCAAACTGCTTCTCGAGTGTAAATATTTTATGGTGAAGCTTGAACTTTATATCTAAGTGCAACTTTGGTTCTCAACCTTTTTTGTGTGACATACCCCAATAGTGTTAAACTGGATTTAACACTATTCATTATAAAAGTAGATATTAATGTTTTTATACAATTGAAGTGTCAGTGATTAAGTCGGTTTGTTCACGTTTTCATTCTATGTATCGCTTGGAGTGGCAGAAACTGGACGTTCAACCATTATCCATTACTTTTAGCTATTTGAACCATTTATCTATTACTTTTAGCTAACTATGTCAAAAATGTATCCATTAGCACTTTTAGCTAACTATTAGCTAAACCACTTATCCATTATGTTTAGCTGTATTAACTAACTAATTTATCCATTACTTTTAGCTATTTTAACCATTTATTTATTACTTTTTGCTAACTTTGTCAAAAATGTATCCATTAGCACTTTTAGCTAACTATTAGCTAAACCACTTTACCACCACAATATGTTTAGCTATTTCAACTAACCTATTTTTCCGTTACTTTTAGTTATTTCAACCATTTATCATTACTTCTAGCTAACTATGTCAACTGTTTATCCGTTAGTACTTTTAGATAACTATTTCAATAATGTATCCATTATGTTTAGCTATTTCAACTAACCTAAATATCCGTTACATTTAGCTTACTATTTCAACCATTTATCCATTACTTTAGCTATTTGAACAGTTTATTCATTATTTTTAGCTATCTATTTCAACCTTTTATCCATTATTTTTTATCTAACTCTTTCGATCTCTCCACTCGCTTGCTAACTGGTTTTCATGCACTCTCAATCACAACACATTCAGCAATTACAGCTAACTCGATATGTGTATATTCTTTTTAATCAGATCTTAATTTCTGTTTCAAATTAGTTGAGCAACTCTACAATCTTTCTACACACCCCCTGGCAACTGCAGAAGTACAAGTAGCCCTGGTTGGGAATCACTGAGTTAGAGATCGTAAATCACTACACACTGGTTCACAAATTTCCATCATAACCCATAAAGATAGCTCACATATAATGCAATATTGATCAACTTTCATGTGTGTGCGCCGGTTATTTTCTTGGTTGTCTGCTGGTGTGTTTACTCCCTGGGTGTGTGCCAGCAAGGCTCTCTGTGCCTCAGCTGCAAGCACAATGTTTTATAAGGCAAACAGGAAGATCTTCTCTCGAAGGTAAACATTAGATGTGTCATTATGGAGGATGTTGCATAACGCGCCCAACTGATACTTACCTCTAAACATGAGCACAGAGAAACAGAGACACTAATAATGTCTACAGTTGTTGAGAATGTTTTTGTCAATTTGCTACCCATTTTAGCAAGAAATTTCGATCATTTGAACCAGCCGATGGGCCACTAGTAATTTTTCTTTCTTTCTTTTCCTGTCTGTTTTTTCTCTTTATGTCTTTCTGGGCTATTTTTCTCCTTCCTCCTTTCCTTCCCTCCCTCCATTTCTCCCCATCAGACCCTCGTCAGTCCCAGTCCTCTCCTCCCTGGTCGTATGAACAGACGTACCCATCCTACCTGAGTCCCATGGCGTCCCCCTCAGTCCATTCCACCACCCCCCTCTCCTCCAGCCGGGGCACGGGCCTGCCTGCCATCAGTGACGTGCCTAGACGATTGCCAGGTAGAACCACTACTCTGCCACTGTGTGAAACCACCCAGTCTCCTTGTCCCATCGGGACTGCGTTAACTTCCACAAATAATCTAGATAATACATTTTCTTATGCGATAGAAGGAGGGAAGGGGAGAGAGAAAGACAGACGTCGATACACACAAGCTCACACTCAAAAGCATAAACATAAACAAAGAAAAAATCTGTGTGCTACTATTTACCAGAGATTAATGCAGTACAGCGAGCTGCTAGTAGCTCATTCTCAAATGAACGTCAGGAATGAGGCATGTTGTCAGAGTCCGACTGTCTCTCCAGAGAGCGGTTTGGATGGCGTGGATGACAGTGGAGGAAAAAAACGATTGTTTCCTTTTTTCCTCGCTCCAAGCCTTTGATCCCAGAGGAGTATGGGTAATAACAGGCCCAGGGATAATAACAGGCTCATGACTGACAAATAAAGTGCCTTTATAGCGATACACCACTCTCACAAGGCATTCTGGGTAATTGCATTAGCCAGTCTGTTTGCCGTAACTGCAGCATCTGTGTTCCAATTTGTCTCTGTTTTCCCCCAATGTGAAAGCTCCTTTAAACTCCCTACATGCCGCCAGACAAGTTTCTCCCCGTACACCTGTTTGACTCACTGCCATATGAGGTTTTTTTCTACCCTACTTTTTTTCCCCTTCTGTTTTCTTGAGCTAACTTACTATACACTCTCCTGTGTGTGTGTGGGTGTGTGTGTGCGCCCCGAGCAAGGCTGAGTGATTACGCGACGCAGCCGTGTGACTCTGCATTAGAAAAGGCTTAAAATCCAGCCAGCTGCCTTGTCAACTTTGATTAGTTTGGTCTTTCCCTTCAGCTTTCATCTCACGAGTACCAGGGCTTTGTTCTCAAAGTGACACACGTGCGTGTGCGAGCACATTCATGCGCATAAACACAGGCCCAAACCTCGCCTCCCCGCCTTTACCCACTTGCACACCTCGAGCATTTAATGCCTCCTAAGTGAAGTGACTAAGGCTCTCAGATCTCTGGAGATCATGTTGACACCTCGCCAGGCTGCACTGTAACAGTATCCAGCCACAGAACATACCGACAAGTACAAGCAGAAGCTGATATGGATGCTCCAGTGCAAACCGCACACACCTTTACACAATCCAGCTCATGTGTTGAAATGTTACAGTTGCTAAGAAGCGGTTGCAAAAGTTCATCAGTCAAGTCAAACACCTAATTCGGAAGTGATGCTCTAGAGTTTGTAAAATCCTTCCAAATATTTAGACAGTGTTCCACTCTGGTTTCATTTAAGCTAATAAAGTTCGATCTGGCTCATCATCACAGGGCCCCTTTGAGCACCAAAATAAGTCCAAATGTTAAAAGCAGGAGTTTACTGAACAGCGCCGGTCATGTCTGAGATCACGCTGCTCCTCCACAGCGGAGACAATCACCTACTATTTCTATTAGAATCAAATGGATCTTGTGGAAAGAGGAAGTTTAAAGGCCTTAATTGGCAGCATATGCTATCTGACGCTAGCGACAAACCCAGCTTCGCAATTCCTCCCTGCACATAAACACTGCGTGCCCCCCCCCCATCCTCCTCCTCCTCTTCCCCGCCACCCCCTGTCCTCTCGCTGCAGACATGGTGACACGGAAGACGCCTGGTGATTTATGATAAGAGCGCCATGGCTGGACTAAACCACTGAGAGGAGACGGGAGGGAGCGAGGGAGTACGAGAGGGGGAGGACCTCCTATTCTCCTTAAACTCTGCGCCCAGCGCGAAGCTCGCCGCAGCCAGTTAGTGGTTTTCGGGTATTTTTTAAGGGATGAAGCGAAGAGAGGAACGAAGGGTGAGATGGAGCAGCTCCTTCTCGGCTCGCTCGCTCACTTGCTCGCGCACGCGTGTGCATGCACACGGACCCACACATACACACACACGCTGGAGCCGATGGGAGGCGAGGAGAGGAGCCACATCAGAGCTCAGCCCTGCCTCATTATGGATCTCATGGAAACTGTTTCTGCTCAAAGTGTTTCCACATGTGCAGCTCCTGATTCATCCCAACTGCTTTTTTATGTGCATACAGTATTCACACACATACACCCACACCGTTTGCACACACATTCGCATGCATAAACAGTTATACAGATACACATGAACATGCACCAACACACACACAGAAACATAAATATGCAGAGGCGTAAACATACTGCATGCATGGGACTTGACTGATGTGTTAACTTTATCAAAACTCCAGATCTGAAGTGAAAAACAGCACTGAAGCTGATGAATATAACAATATTTATAGATAAATGCTATTCCATAACTGTGCCCACAAAACCCATTAGCCCAAGTCTTTTCTAAATTAGTTAATACACATATCTGGCTCGAAATACTTGATTACAAACGATCCAGTTTACTACTGTTTCATTTCTCAAGGGACTTATTTGTTCAGTTCAACTACTCTGCAATACAAAGTGCTAAATAGTTTAAGAGTCCAAAGCCACATTTCACATAATCAAAACTGACAAAGTGGCAAGAAGAAGTGTAATTATTTAGGCTTGCATGATGTTATCTGCTGTACTGTGGATGCCAGAGAATCCTAAAGAAATGAATGTTTTTATGTGTGTGTTTCTGTCTATAGGATCCTCTGACCTGAGCCCGTTCCCTGGTCAGTTTGAGCGCCAGTTCCCGGGCCTCTCCTCCCTCACAGAGACTCGTTTCTCCAGCCCTCGGATGCATTACCCGGCCACCTTCACCTACACCCCGCCCGTCACCTCCGCCATGTCGCTGGGCAGCGCCCACTACCACACCTACCTTCCCCCTCCTTACCCGGGTTCCACCCAGAGCCAGAGCGGACCCTTCCAGACCAGCAGCACGCCCTATCTCTACTACGGCGCTTCGTCTGGCTCGTACCAGTTCTCCATGGTTCCTGGCGGGGACCGCTCGCCTTCCCGGATGATCCCGCCTTGCACTAGCGCCTCGACGGGCACCTCCCTGGTGAACCCCAACCTGCCCAGCCAGACGGATGGAGGGGTGGACGGAGACGGGAGCCACAGTAACTCCCCGACTGTTCTCAACTCTGGAGGCCGCATGGATGAAGCTGTCTGGAGGCCATATTGAAGAAAACCCAGGGGGGGAGTTTGGAAGTCAACTGATGTCATGGTTTGAAAGCACAAAACCTTTTTTTTTATTGAAAAGGGGATTTTTGAGCTCTCATCAGCTATCTCCACCTTCTGCTTGGAAATTAAGGTTGAGATAAAAAAAAATAAAAAAAGACCAAACTTGTACGGACGTGTCTTCCTGGAATGTGTTTTGACCAAGGCACTACAAAGGGAGTCATTCTCACAGCAATAATGAGAAAGACAATTTTGGTTTACTAGGCCCAAGTGGATGAGACATTATTCCAGTTTTATTATAATCCACAAGCTAAGGGATGCTTCAACAATATTTGTAAAAGACTGCCTCTTTTGTATAGTGTTTGTATTTCAGTAAGGCTTTTTGCAGAGCATGTTTTTGTACTACGACAATATCAAGATGCAAGTTAGGCACTGAGTAGCAAGTGATGAGACTGACACATATGTTACCTTAAGTGGTATGGATAGTAAATTTGCTTTAAACCAATTAATTTAACTTGTATATTGTGGGTGAAAAGTTGATGTAGATTGAGGCGTTTTCTTAGTTTTAACTTATAAAGCCATAAATTATGTATTGTATTTGAAACTTGAGTCAAAGAAGTGTAATCTGAATATTTTTGATGCATCTATATGACTAAGTTAATTTTTTTTTTTGATAGGTAATTTAAGAGAGTGAGAGGTTTAATTTTTTTGTAGTACCCAAAGATTTAAATAGTTTCGAATATGAAATGTAATTTTCAAAGAGTATTGCAACATGTTTCTTCGGGTGTAACTTTCAGTTTAACTGCTCCACACGTTAAGAACATCCTCGCTAGGCGTTGACACACATTTGGCTTGGAATTAAACCTTTGGTATTTATTGAGCAATAACTCGTATTTTGCCCCTTGGCAACATACCATGAAAAAGAGCTTCAATGGGGAAAATAATTATCTGATGGGGAAATTCTGCTTGATTTCTTTAGTTTGTCTAGTCTGACATGCACACAGATACATATGTATGTTCTTGTCCAAATAAGAAATGGTAGCTTTATACACGAACTGACATGTATCCCAAAGATGATGATGGCAGGGCCACGCCTAGTGGTGCTCTGAGCGCACTCCAAAGCAGCAGGTCAGACTTTAAGGTTCAGATATTTTATGATACGTGAACTCCTCAGGACTGGAATAATCCTTGGACGATCTCAAGCCCCACAGATTTGGTAAACCTGCATGTCTTCTTTCATATCTAGTCCGGCTCTGTCAAGATTATAGGGAAAACATGCCAAACTCGCCTGTTATAGCTTTCATATCGTGCAAAAGATAGCTTTGAAAAAGTGTGTCTTAGTGCGCGACACACACGGGTACTTTTTTTTGTTTGTTTGCATTTTTCTCTTTCAGTCTCTGCGACTGAAAAGGAAATCTCACAGTTAAAGACAAAAGAGACTGTGACATTCCTTCAGACATTTATTTATTTTCCATTTTTTGCTTTTGTTGACATGGTTTTCCAAATAGATTTCCATCGTCCTCACTAAACCAGTGTCACGATCTAGAATCATTCTACGGTACCAGCATGAGGGGAGGTCTGATATTTTCCAATTTCAAATTACTATGTGAGACTTTTTTTTTTTTTTTAAGTGCAAAAACCGAGGTGATTGGATGCAGCTGCTGGCAGCAAACTGGTAACCAAAAAATATGGGAGACTTGTGTATGTTTGTTTCATAAAGCACTTATTTCTTGTTTTATTTCTAGCAGCACTTGCGGCTGGCTGCCAGCAGGGCTCGTGGTTTTGGTCCTCAGTGTAGATATAACGCCACTGGAGTCACACACACACACACACACACACACACACACACACACATACACACACACACATATATACACACACACACACACACAGAATGGATAACACTTGGCCAAACAAGCCATTTACATTGGAGTTGAATCTGATCTCACAAGGCAGTTGGTATTTGTTTGAAAAAAGCATTTTTCTTGCTTCCATACAATACGATATTCAGTGCATGTAGGTAATATAATAACCCAATTTGAAAAAGCTGAGAAAAACACGGCCCTGTCCAAGGATCAGACTTCAAGCTTTTCATTGAAGGTTTGCACGCAGTGCCTCTTTTCCAGTCTCTGCAGAGGATGTTCTGAACTCAGTTAATGGAATTGAACATGTCACACTACATTTCCCCAACTGCTTCAGCCCAAACGAAAAGTATTTTTGCTGTTACAGTGTAACATAAGAAAGCAAATAAAAACCTTTTAGATTGTTGTGATTTTTTAGCTTTTTTCCAATTACAGATTTATTCAATGTCTCCATAGTAACTATGCACATCTGTTGGCCTTTATTTCATCTGCTTCTTTCTTTCCAAACTTTGAACAGGAAATGGTCTTCTAAAAACTGTTTACACATCAATGCAGCACTGACATCCCATTTTGTCCTCATCTGCTTTTGTTTGTGTTGTGTTATTTTTTATTTTTTATTTTTCAGAAAACAAGAGGTTCGTCCTTTTTCTTTGCTTTGGTTAAATGTTGCATACAAACTGTCATCAAAAACCTTGTATTATTTAATGATCAACATGTATGATATCCAGGAACCGTACCTTACCCTGCTCTTATGTAAAGTTTACTTGTTGTGTCTATTGTTATGCTTCTTCTCTCATGAACACTTGTCAGGAAATTGAAACTAATGGAGACTCCATTAGATTTTGCTGGTACGTTTCATAAAGATCATCACTTTTTTTTTTTTAAAGGGACAAACAGACCTGACAACAGTGAGTGAAATTGGCATTGTGATTGTACATTATGTTTATTTTAAGAATAAAATAGGAATTTTGTAACTTAATTTTCCCTTTTAATCTCTTTCCACTGAAATAACAGATTTTGTTTAATTTAAAAATTCAAAAATGTGCTTTGCCTTTTGTAACTTGATGAATGATGGATGTGCAGAGTTTGACACGTTCATCTGCTGGAAGGGGGAACGTTTCTTTACTTTAAAACAGTTTCAGTCTGTGTACGTGCGAGCAGGATTTTGTGACATCTACACTAATTTGGAAGCCAATCATGGCTCAATATGCAACTTGCACAAGTGTGATGTGCACAAACACTGAGAACAGACTTTTCAGTGAAGTGAACATCTTTTGTCCAGGTTTGAAATGAACAATATTTACATATTCATAGATTTTGAATTTTTGGATGAGGGGGAAGGGGAAGTGTACTTTTCAGATTTTTAACCAGGTAACTGAACTTTGTTGGAGAGGACATTTATGTATGTGTCTAAAGCTCATCCACCATATTTTCTGTGTACTTAGATTAGATTTCCCTGTGTGCTGAATTTCCATTTTAAATATAAAGGGCCACCACTGAGCACTCTCTATTCAGCTGTGTCATCAGTTAAATCTTTTCTGAAACAGTTAACAAGCAGATCTCAGAGCATGTTGCACGTAGGAAGCACATTTTAGCAGTGTCATCTCTTGTCTGCCACTCCGTCTGCACCAACATTGTCTTTGGACGGGGGACTAAGGCCGGCTGGGGGCCCCGGCACACTCAGCCAGACTACTAGTGCCACTGCCACTGCCATGGCTTCATTTCAAAGGTACACTGGGAAACCAGAGAGATGGAGACAGGAACAGAGACAGGGAGAACCAGGGAAGCTGTTTTACATTATTCCAAGACATAATAGAGCCAATCTAAGTGAGCGCACACACACGTACACATGCATGAAATAGAGAGAAGAGGGGGCGAGCTACACCATCCCATGTGTTTTTTTAAGGTTCAGATTGGGAACATTCTCGGGATTTCCCTGAATATAGATTGCATGGAAAAAGCTCCCACTGGTTTCAGGTTCACATTCGCAGCATTCTCAGCCATGTCTAGCAATTATAATACTGAACTCCAGAGGAGCAACGGGACCCAGACACCCAGAGAAATTAGCATAATGTCCTGCATGCACGGAAGAGACAGCAGCACCGAGGCAGACTCATTTAAGAGGGCTTGGTATAGAGTTTTGGTCCCTGTTAAATTTGGTGGTTGAACATAACGCCAGCGATGAGGTGCGCTTGACTTTTATACCAGTGTGTAAGAAGTCTTGCAGCATCAGCACAAAGAAGACTGCACTCTCTTCCTTATGTTATGCAATCAACAGAGAGTAATACAAACAGGAGTTTATGAGGAGACGAACACCACTCCATTCAGATGAGCGTGCACACACACACACACACAGCCCAATACAAATTGTTTACTTGACCTCTACAAACGTTTCAGAGGAGCAGCTCAGGCGGGAAGTGATCCTCAAGGGTCCCATACCACTCACAGAGCTGTATATCTGCCTATGTTTCCGTCTCCACTAAGAGGGCCGAGGGCTCTCTGTGTGTGTGTGTGTGTGTGTGTGTGTGTGTGTGTGTGTGTGTGTGTGCGCGCGTGTGCGCATGTGACTTTTCTGTCCTCAAACAGGAATTCGTGCATCTTGGGTTCTCATTTAGTCCCGAGATACACTCAGGCCAGGGGACTCTCCAGTGTGGGCCTTGACTGTCGACCTCCCTGAACCTTTCTAATCTGATGTCATCTGAGTTTAACACATGGCGACGGGCCACCTTAATGTCTCCGAGGAAGATCTTTGAGCTCAGCCCATGCCCACCATAAATCACACAAGATTGATCTTAATTTGATCTGATTGTAATTGAGCAACCTCCCTCCCCGGGCCAGGAGAATTTCAAACTGAGTCAACAATAACTGTGTACTTTGGCGCACTCTAGTGGCTTTTTTATTTAACCGTAGGGACCAGTGTGAGGGGCCCACCCGTATGGTGTTCCATACAGCCAAAGACAGGCTGGATGTGGCCAAACTAGCGCTTATTATGTTAGTGGTACTCCTAGTAAAGTTCCAACACCCCACATTTTGTCTCTGAGGACTTCAGCCTGTGCGAGAGCTTTTCCTCCGTAAATGAATGTCAGATATGGGAAGTTCTTCACCCTCACAGAGAGGGGGTTGTAAACGACGACTTGTCTTTTGACCTGTAATAAAAGAAATGATCAATTGGCAGGCGAGCTGCATCCAGGCAGCAACCCAGAACCTCACAGACATGGTAGGTTGTAAGGCAGCCTGACATCCTGCACCAGAATCCATTCATCACTAGATTAAAGCATGCCTGTGTCTTTAGCCTTCTTTGGAAACATTTGATTCCATGAAGCCATTTGCTGCTAAGTGAAACGCAGCTCAGAGAAAAGTGCACTTATGAAACATAAAATGCCTACATTTAATGAGTTCTGCCAGTTCAGATTATGCAATCTGATACTGGCCACACCGCCTGAAAAAAAAAAAAAAAGGAATTACTGTGAAAATGTGAGTGTCAGGACCATGGACAGCGACCAAACACACAAACAAAAGGCCTCTTTGTCCAAGGCCTCCACTTCATGTCAGTGTTTCAAATTATACACCATCTCAACTGTCAAAAAATGGCAAACTGTTGCAGCACGACTGAGTGTACAGAACATAAGACAGGATAAACCTCCGCTCGGTGCCAAATATTCATGCAAAACAGGCCTTTTCCATACGTTTCAGCCAGGCAATAAAATTTCAAAAATTTGGGCAGGGACCCCATCTATGCCTGAAACCAAGCATGAAGGAGCTCGATGTGTTCTTCCTGTCAGATGAAGGGCTGTTAAAACTTTATCAGGCGAGTGTTAATTGAGAACTAATGGACTGGTAATTCAGAGCAGTCACAGAGATCCAGCTCACTGCTGAATGACATACAACCCTGGTGACATTTGGATCATGTTGGGGCTTTTTGGAAAATCCACCACACGACCATAACCATCTGGGGATGCCAGGCGAAAAAAGGGGGATGAGGGATGCCCGCCGTCGTGTCTGGTTCTGCTTTAGACATTCATCCTCCCAGTCTCCAAGGATCATAACTTGTGTTAGAGGCAGGTTTTATGGTTTATGACTGGAAAATAAAATGCTATGTGTTTCCTGCAGGCGAAGCGATGATTTACAGCTATGAATGATAAAGTGAGCACCCGCCTGACAGTGCGGATGTGTGAGGGCTGCTGAGGATCCAGACATGTCCGACATGTGGATGTGAGTGTGGTCGTATAGCGAGTGTGGTCACCACAGTGCGGTTATATACATTGGAACACAGCATAGAGGGAAAAGTTCTGGCTCACTAGTAGGTATCAATACCTGACATCATCATCTCACATAATTAGCACAGTGTCCACATCCTTCTCCACTGACCATGGATTATTTCATGTGGTCCACAACTGGAACTGAAACCCTAACCAGTAAATCTAACCAAGAGCATAAATAGCCCCGGGCTCTGCTGTCTGCAGACACGGTTACTCATTTCAACTACTCCTCTCCAAAAAGCCAATCAGATATGTTTATTGTTATCTTCTGCCTAAATTTGGGCCTGGTTATTTAAAAACACAGAAAAATGTCTTGATCACCTGGCTCCAAGCTCAAACAGTCCACACTTCAGACCGGGACAGGCCTGTCCCAGCCTCCACGCGGCCCTACAACTGCTATAAGACAGGGGCCGGTGTGTGCCAAGAACTCTCTCTGGTGAGGTCGTCAGTCTTACGCTGAAACCGCAGGCGCGCGCCAGGCAGATCAATAATCCCCATCAAGCTTCACCACAAGTCACTCAAACCTCCAAGGGCAGGCGAGCGGAGGAGGGCTGGGGGACCTGCTGAGAACTTGATACTTTCTTAGATGCTCTCTGTCTCAGAGTGGAAGAGACGAAGACTCGTCTTCCAGAGCTCTGTCTGTCTTTTAAACACAATCTCCTGTTATGACATGGTTCCTGTTGGTGTCAGTCGTGCACTGATTAGACACTTCCTTCTCAGGCCTGTAGGCCCTCAGCTTTCAACTCCTCAGTAGGTTGATGTTGACGTGTCAGTCATTACCCAACATCAGGAATGGCAGCAATTAGTGATTGGAGGAAGTATTTCCGTGGCAAAAGAGAGCTGAATCTCTGCTCAAATTACGTGTGCCTCTCATGTATTAACAGTACACTCAAGTCACAAAGCTAATCATCTGTTCCTGAAAAATAAATACCCAGCGATCTTCGGTATTTCCAGAATCCTCAAAGACTCTGCTTACCATCTTGATGAAGAAACATTCTGTCCACTACTTGATAAACAAGATTTTCAACCTGTTTTCCAAGTTACAACTCTTGTTTCCTATCAGGTAGCCGGGAACTGGCATGTCCTTGCTCGTTTTGTACGACAAAGGAATATATAAGCATTATTTTTATATGAAAATACAGAATAATAGAAAGTAACATCAATATAGAGGATTATAACTGCTGGAAAAAAACTTTCTTTGGTTCACATCGTACAAATTGAGTAAGGACATATATCATTTCCGGCTACCATCTTTGTTTGGATAGCACAAAAGAGGCATAACTTACTTAGACGGGTTAAAAATCTTTTTATTGTGGAATAGATGGAATACTTTTTCATCCAGATGATTAGAAGAGTCTCCGATGAATCTGGAAATACCTTCAGTACAGCAGTAAGTGTTGTTAAACAACCTTCAGAGGTATTTATTTTTCTTAGCTCTTAGCTTAGCTCTGTGACTCCAATGTAATGATAATATATGAGAGGCACAAACTGGGGTTATGTCTGGTCTGTGTATGATCATATTGAAAAATCTGAAGTGCAGAACAGGATATTGTATGAGATTACAAAGCAAATGAAGGCCTTTCTGCTGCTATGGACATGAATAATACAGGGTTTCTACTAAAATAGCGGGACAGTATGAGCTAAAACCAAACTTCACCTCAGGCTGAAACATATGTGCGTGTCTCGTGGGTACAATATAAGCAGGTGCTAAATTTGACTTGTGCTTGCAAGGAGCACTGAGGTCCATATGGTAGTATTTCTTAAACTATGGGTCTGGCCCTTAATTGGATCACAGGTCTGTTTCTGGTAGGTCCTCACACGTCAAACGCACCAGTTTGTTTTAATCAGCTCAGGTCTCAAAGCAAGACTCAATTTAGACAATTTATGCCTGAGCTGAAAAGGTTTACTAAACCTGGCTATAAAAGTACGCTGTGTGTGAGTCTCTGTCAGCCTATACGGACTCCCTGTGCTATGGTGGCCAAGCCAAGGCCAGCGACTGGTAGATCCACTGGGAGTGTAATAACAGATTAATGTGGCGTGCCAGGCCCCATGACCAGACGTGTTTGACGTTAATGCTCCACTGTATATTATCCAGCTTGCAGAAATGTTGGATGTGAGCGATGGGATCCAAGGACAGGGATGTTTAGGTACTAATTACCAAACAGCAAGGCACAAGTCTCGCTCCATATTTCCTTACTCCTGTGGAAACACTAGGCAGGCTCCATTTATTTTCTTTGACTGTTGTTTCTGGCAAGGTCGAGTCTCAGTAAACACCACTCGCCCACCATTGTAAATCCGACAGGCGCAGATCTTTCAAGTTAGACTCCTTTGAGGAAAAATGGAGACAGATCGGATGGCGGCGCTCGGGTTTTCCGTCTTAATGAGAGAGTGGAGAAGAGGGATGGCGTTTGATCCCTGGCATGGAAGCCTCTATTTAAGCCTGTCAACGGTCATCACTCTCTCTCTCTCTCCTTCTCTCTCTCTCTCTCTCTCTCTCTCTCTCTCTCTCTGTTATGGATGGAGAAACAGACCTGCACCACTGGATTTGATCAACTCAGTCAGGCACACTTAACCCTTTTCAGGACCAGGATCCAGGATCCCAGCGGCACCTTTGCTATCACCGAGACAGACCGCTACCCCCCCCCCCTTCATGACAACCTCGAAAGTATCATTGTTGATTGATCACCTAGCTGGAAAGGAAAAGAAAAGGCAGAAGCAGATCTGTGAAAATATTATTTTATTTGTAGAGCTTCGCAATGAGCAAGGCTCTCAGTCATCATGCTCCAATTTCATATCATATGTTTGTCCAAACCACACAAGAGCCTTATGGCTCTTCAGGGAAGTCTCGCTATAGTTGCAGCCTGACACCAAGCCAAAGACGATAAGCACCAAGATAAATTTCCATCCTCCTCTGTGTGGACAATGAATTTTTTGAACTTGAACTTTAGGCTGCGGATGTTGATCGACTCCTCAGAGTGGAGGAAATGTCTCTTTGATGAAGGGCTGGAGGGCAGGGCTCCTGACCATTGTGGACCTGGCCTGGAAGACGCTTTTCAACGCAGCACTAATGGCTCTACCTAATCAGGCCTGATTGGGGTTGCTAAATAAATACTCACTCCATTCATAATATCATGCGTAACCTAAGACAAAATCAATACCTAGACTGAAAACGAATAGCCTAGCTAGAGGCAGAACAAATGTCTCAGCTCTGACTGAAATACATTTTTCAGAATGAGTCCATCAGTAACATTGGCATGGATTTTTGATACTTCCAAATAAAGGCACATTGAGGATTTTTCATATCTTAAAAAGTGGCTCTATATCAGGTTTGAAATTTTACAATTTAAAACAGATCCATGCATGCAAACAATTCAAACAAGCTTTGTTCTAAGCTATCAATGCCCTTGTCAGCTAAATTATGTTCTTTTGAACTAACATCATCGAGCATATAAACGTATTATTAAAATCAATCTTTCAGAAGCAGGGGTGAATTTCAAGATATGCATAAGCTCAAGGAAACTACAGCAACACCTACAGGAATGAATGACAATCAGAATGAATCTGCAGATCGCAACAGTCATATTAAGCAAACAGTTAGCGTCGATCATCAGTCGCAGATGAATCAAGGTGTCAGGAGCCAAAGCTTGATAATAAACACTGGAGTCAGACTAGACTTCTGTGGGCTTAGGAATAAATAAAGCGAACGACCCTGACATCAGCAGCTAGTAAAATGTTTGGCCGTAGGTGGAGTATGTATGAAAGAGAGCTTTGTGTTATGAGAAATAAATACAGACAGACACAATCATGTTTGAGTGAAAGTGTTGTGTCAGAAGTTTCACAGCAGCAACATTCAAATCTGGTTTGAAACCTGTGAATCAAGTTAAATGTGCTTGATCTATGTTCTACTCCACTTCTCTGTTGCCGTGTGTGTTTCTGTAATTGCAAAACCATATAGACGAAGTACTGAATCTCTGAGATCCATCACATCTGGAGCTGTAACGTAGTAGCCTATAAGCCACCCTACCACACAGACATCTGCAACATCTGACCTGTTTACTAGGAAGGCCAAAAAATTCAGGTTCCTTAAAATGCCACTTAAGAAGACTCAAAAGCACAAGCACGTGTATGTTTAAAAGTGATGGGTTATTTTGTGTTGTGTTGCTGGTTTATATTGTTTGAGCTCGGGTCGGTTGGCGAGTTACTTGGCCAGTCTCCTCGCCACGTCTTTGTAGGCGGTCTCAATCTCAGAGTCAGCAGCGCAGGTGTTGGTGAATTCATCACGTGTGTAGGCGTTCTTCAGGTACCGCCACACGCCCATCATGTCTGAGGGGATGTCATAGTTGCGGTACTTCTTAGCAACAACCTAGGAGAGAGGGCAAAGCTCTGACTTCAACGTGAACTGAAGGCAATCTTGATTTATCTTCAGACTTGGGCAGTCTTATAACTGTTTGTACCATTAGTTTGTTATGTTCAGTGCATTCCGGGAGGTATTTTTTTAATGAGATGACTTTACTTTAATGAATTTACATTTTTGCACCCTGCTTTCCCTCAGCGTGCTTCATTTACTGCTTTTTTCAGTTAATAAATGTAAGAGTAAATGACTTTCAATGTGATTTCTAGGCTGCATATGTTCAAGTAAGTGAGCACCAGCAATAGTGTGGTGACTTTTTACACAAAAAAGGTGAGGCAATGTGAGAGCAGAAAGAGAAAGATGCTGTGAGTTGCTATTATTTATATAATTAAATTATTTTAAAAAGAGGAAACGCCACCAGCTGCTCTGTGAGGCTGCTAATCTTAACATCAGCATGCTAACATGCTCACAGTGACAATGCTTACATGCTGATGCCTAGAAGGCATAATGTTTACCATGTTCACCATCTTAGTTTAGCGCCTTTGCATGCTAACATCTGCTAATTAGCGCTATACACAAAGCACGGCTGAGGCTGATGGGAATGTCATTAGTTTAGCAGTTATCTGGTTATAGACCTGCAAGTGGCGCTAGAGGAGGTGTCAGGGACCAAAGTCAGTCTGTACCAAATTTCATGGCAATCCATCCAATAGTATAGTTGAGAATAGTTGAAATGTTTCAGTTTGGACCAAAATGTTGGACCGACATTGTAAAAATAGCCTCAAACATGAGTCCTTGACCTCCAAGATAATATAAATCAAATACAATTTCTCAATGGTTTTAAATGAACCAACTAACATAAATGAATATTTTGCCCAGGTACACTCCCTCTTTACCTTGACTATGTGCAGTTTAGGCAGCAGGTTGCAGTCTGCAAGAGTGAGCTCGTTCCCATCAAGGAAGCATCGGTTGGAGCCCTTCTCCTCTTCCATGCTGTCTGCATCAATCTCATCTGGCAGGGGGCTGTTCAGGTAGTTGTCTAGCTTCTTCAGGGCCCTGGTCAGACCTTTCTCTAGAGCTAAACACACAAGTCACACACAGAAACACTGTACATAAGAACGGATACAACGCTGTTAAAAGGTAAAAGTGACATAACCTGTGCAGTGATAACCTCACTAGGTGGCAGCACCGCAAAATATATGAGTCAAAGCGAGCCTTAAATACTGGACTCTGCTACTACCTAGTGGAGGAATACAATAATGGCTGTCATATTTTTTTTTCATCTTGTTCTGTTGTGAGAGAGAGTGTGTGTGCCTGTGAGTGTAAATGGCACAGAATGAGCAGCCCACCGGCGTTGGCCTCTGGTTTGGTGTTCTTGATGTAGGCTGAGAACTTGGCGAAGATGTCATTTCCAGCTGTGTTCGACTCTCTCTGCTTGGCGCCCAGTTTGGGATACCTGAGCAGACAAGGGGGGGGGGGACAGAGGCAGGAGACACAGTCAGAGACACAGTCAGACCAAACCATCTGGATAGCATTAACACCTGGACTGGAGCTCAGTTCAGACTGAAAACATGTTACACACTCACACCGAGTTGGCCGCCCGCCCCTCAAGCTCTCTTACACCAAGGTCCATTTGTAATGCAAAAAACTTTGCAGGCAATAAAAGAAAGATTTAGTTAATCTGACGTTTTTCTCTGCAACTGCTCACACACTGGCTCTAATTTTTTTTTATATGTTTGGGGGGTGGGGGGAATGACAACAAAAAACAATAAACGTGCCTTGATTTTTCTAAAGTTACATAAAATCTGTGGCACATAAGGTTTTTGTTTTCAAAATTTAAACAGTGGCAGAGACACATACTGTATACACTCAATCACAAAAGATTTACAACAGCCATAAACAACAAACAGTTATATCAGTTAACATCAGTCTTCAAATACAGCACATTTTATTGGACTTAAATGTTTCCTGCCCTTTCAACAGTGTTGCTGAAGTTAAATAAATCTAGCCAAAAGCAGCATGTGTGTGTGTGTGTGTGTGTGGGCAGTCAGTGATATAATCTGATACTGTAAACCTAGTGTTGTAAAACCTTCCAGTTGAATTACTTTGGAGGACAGAGTGTTTCCTCCAGAAACTCCTCGATCTTGTTGATATCGGTCTTGACCTCTCCGTTGAAGGTCAGGAAAGGAGGGTGTGTCCCCGGAGCCAGGTTGTGCAGATCTGCTGGCTTTCTATAGAGGACACACAGAGAAAGCAGTGTGTCATGAGGAACCCGGTGAGCGCACAAATGCGTTTTTGTGCTGGAAGCTTGCCTTTCTGTATTCCTATACCTTTTGAGGTCGACGGTGGTGACGTTGAACACGACTCCTTTAAGCCAGAGGATCATGAAGAGACGCTGAGAGAAGGGACAGTTGCCGATGCTTTCTCCGTCGTTGCCTGCCTGCACACAAACAAGACGACAGACAAGTCACAGCAGTGGCATGTGACATATAGTGGAAATGTAGTGTACACAGGCAAACATACACATACAGAAGATGGACAGCAGCACCAGCTATGGTGTGATAAATTACCATAGAGTTAAGTTAACACATTTGTGACATCATTAGAGCTACAACGATTAGGACATTAATCAATTAGTCAAATTCAGAAAATGAATCAGTATTTTAAGTAATTTTTTGAGCCAAAATGGCAAATATTTGATGGTTCCAGGATTTTGGTCTGTTGGTTGGACAAAACAAGACATCTGATGACATCACCCTGGGCTCAAGGAAACTATGATATCACTGTTTTCTGATGGTTTATCAACCAAACAATCAATAAAATATTTGTCAAATGAATTGATAATGAAAGTAATCATTAGTTGCAGCCCTTAGACATCATCCAAACAAAAACTGAGCATTAGAAGCTTCAGGAAGGCATGTGACGCAGAGACGCAAGGCTGCTCTGCACAACAGGCAGGCGTTAATGTGTTCTCTAAAATCACATATAAATGAGTTGGCAGATCTTAAGGCTTTTGTTTAACAAGTTAATTTTTGGGGGGGTTCTATTCTTGCGATACTGTACTCATCTCTGTGGAACAAATCTCTCAGATGCTTGCCGTCCTCAACAGAGAGGTCAGAGCCCACGCTGTGCTCCAGATCTGCACCCCAGGAGCTATAGGAGGGAGTGAATGTCTCCAGGTCACAGCTTGAACCCAAGCCTTCAATGAGGAGGGACAGTCCCCCCTACTTGCTACACCAGCTTTCTGCTTCTTCGACCACAAGCGTGTCTCTCTGAGAACCCTCCAACCTTGCTACTTACAGTTAAATACATGATGGATTTAGCTGACTGTTATCTCTGACTTTTATTTGACTAGCAAGGTTGTTCAGAGAGGCGTCATGGGTTGTATAAATGTAAACACATTTATACGTCACCCCTAAATCCCTGCTGCTAATTTATGATAAGGACAGAGTCAAACCAAAAGTACACTCTGGGTATCTGCCTTATCTGGCAATATTATTCTACGTGTACAAAATGGTGTCCATAAAGATTTGGGCATATAACAAAGGCTGCTGTCAGGTTAAAGCATTTTATCCAGTACAAAAAAGAAAAACCAATTTTTTTTTTTTTGCCTGACAGCTTTGCATTTATCCAAATGGTTTTGAAATGAGTTCATCGCTGGCTCCAGAAGCTTAAATCCCACAGAGGACCACATCATTTGCCAGTTGAGGATAAAGCTTGATAATAGCCAAACAGGAGTTGGAAGTTTTTCACCCTACAGTGACACTACTGATATAATCACTTCCCCTGCATCGTATGCTTGTGTACATGCGGTGAGATCGTGTGTCGGTATGTATAGATACACAGCAGGGCATCATCAGCAGTGACACCTGATCCACTGGCCCAGCTGAATTATACATAGTGATTCCTCCTCCTGGTTCACTGGCCAACGGGGCACACAGTGCAGGGTCAGACATGGAGAAATCGACAACACACAGCAAAATGAGTGCAGTGACCTCAAGGTCAGCAGGATGAGCAGAGATTTGATATTTTCCTTCATTTATTACATGAATGATTTGGAAATTAAACTCTCTTTGAACTATCTAACAGACCATTAGATTAATTTAATTATGTGCAGTTTTGCTATTACTATCCTTGAGTTGGCTAATATCACAAATAACCTGAAATGATTTACTTGGATGCAACACCGGCAACCACTTCACAAATAAAAGATACTACACTTAGGCAGAAAACATTTTGCCAGTCAGTACATGCCCCCAACAGCACACTGCTCCTAGCAAAGACCAGAAAACAGAGCTGTCAGTCTAAAAGTAGCTGAGCCAACTGTATGCACGCCAGCCATTGATGCTCAGTGCTGTCATGCTGCCTGAGTGCACGTGACGCTTCTGTCTGCGCATTGTTATGGCTAGGCTCAGCAGTAACACAATACACAAGCTGCTGATAATAGCCAATCAACATCTAGAACACGGAGGACAAAAGCTGTCACACACAACTAGGCCTGTGGGCACAAGGAACGTGAGCGCATGGAGCCGCTGAGTGATCTGATGATGAGTAGGGGCCACTGGAGGCAATGTTACTTCATATGATCCATCACATGCATATACATGTACACTGCAATATAACTGGGTGTCCTTGGTTTGTCTTCCCTCATATTTTAATTAGAATAAATGACAATGTATCATTACCAAGGCAGATTGTTTGTCTGTAATTAATTAATACTGCAATATTTGGCCATTAACTCTTTCAACCCACCTGTACAAATGCACATTGTTCCAATAGGAAGGTCAGATTTCCAGGCTCAGAGTAATAATTTGAGTAAATTATTATGTTGCTGTTTCAATTCCAGTATGCAGTTTTCTTTTCTGAAACTTTATGGAGTGCCATGTTTTCAAAAATCTTCATCACAGCATGCCACTACAGAAAATTTGTATTATTTAGTATTGAAATTTATAAACTTCTGATTTTAATCCTATCACAATGAGAGGCACATTGAAGTTTCTCAGCTGATTAATTTAGTATTATACTTCCGTATGGTTGGAGGAGAGAAATAAGAATGGTCAAAGTTGTTGCAGCAGAGATATCCTGACTTTTATTCCCAGTAATTAGTCATGTCCAAAAAAAAAATGCTGGATCCCATAATGCAACCAATTACATTTTTGTTCATTGGAGCCCCACTGCCTGTACAAACCAACATGTTTGTGCAGCTTTCTGTTAGATATTCATACCCTGATGACCACAGAAGACATTATATAACAGTTTACACAGGCTGTGTAGTATTTTTCAATTGATCATGATGTGTGAAAATCGCTGGAGAGTCCCACCTACTACTACACATTGCTACTCATCAAGGGTTTATGTCTCAATCCTGAGATTCATCATTGGGGTACTGATATAGCCTGTGATCATGCATTGTATAGACCCTCTCTCTCCTTAATTGGAGTTAAAAATAAAAAGAGCTAAGATTCAACCACGCAGTGCTCACAATGCTACAATAACCCAAATATATTGTGCCATGGTATGTTGAATAGATTGTACAGTGAAAGTCTAGATTTTGTGCAGGAGGTGCAGCTATGTAGGATAGTTTTCTGTCCATCTAGGTCACATCTCAAACGGCAGAATGAGGAAAAATACTAATATCAAGGTTGCAGCTGCTATGGAAACCACTCCATGTACAAGGTCTGTGCATCAGACTGGCTCTGCACTTAACACACCTCACACAGAGCCAAAAGTTAGTTTGGTTTCATTAAGAGCAACATTTATTGGACAAGTCACAGCTTAGAATCGCTAACTAAATGTAAGACAAAACAGAAATTCTCTAAAAATAAGAGTTTCATGTACTGAAACAACAGAACGTTTAAAAGGTTTATGCTTAAAAGGGTGCTGCAAGCCGACCGCGTGTCAGTGAACTTTTGGTTACCTAGCTGAACGGTTTCCTAGGAGGTAGCAGGCTGAAAGCAGCCTTCACACCAGCTAATTGGGCCAATGCATCCAGGTAGCACATTAGTGATGTGCTTTTCCACCTGCTTCCACCTCACCTGCCTCAGGTAGATTCATCTGCCTTTAACATTTCCCACAGGGCCTCAAGCGCATCTAGTTGTGGAGAACAAAACACCCCTGCTGCTGTATGTACTGAACGTGGTACTTTTATCATTTCTGCTCTGTTTCAGGAGATGATAATGTGGAGCATCTATCAGTGAATACCTGAATACTTGAATAGAAATGATTACATAATGTCCTTTAAAAACGTCTGACTGCCTTTCAATGTGTCAGATGGGGTAATGGTGCCACAGCAGTGCCCTGGTGCAAGCTTCCCACCATCAACAAGCAGCTTCAGTGTCACTGTCACAACAATCCTGGGTCAACATAGAGAAGAGTGTGCCGGTTCCACTGTAACTCTACCTCTGCTATTGAGTTACATGAGCTCTCCACGGCACACAGTGGTGCTGCACTGAAAATCCTGCTGATATACTGTCTCTATCTTCCATCAAAACTTAACTTTAGAAAATACTGTAACCATAGTTCTGTCTCTGTCTTACCTTGACAAAAAGTTCGATATCCGGGTCTCTGTCTTGACCGTTAGTGGACATGATCCCTGGTTCTGGCTGTCACCTTGATTCTTTAGTTTTGTTTGTATTTTAACTACAGTCCTTTGTTTATCCTTGGAGGTCTACATCCTCCAGATAAAGATGACGTAAACCCCAGATATCTTCTCTGAGAGTATCCTCTCTCCGCTGACAGTGACCCCTCACTCCTTAAGAAGCTGTTTTGGTCACTGATTCAAGATCTCCACCGCCCTTTTGGTCCTGTAAAGGCTGTCTTCTCTCTTGTTTGTGTCCTGCAGGTGAGGCTGAGAATCGGTCCAGGTGGCAGGTGGAGCCCTGCGCTCTGATTTGAACACAGATGGAGAGCAGCGCTAGCTCTTACTGACACAAAGTGGAAAACAGGTGTCAGTCTATACCAGGGGGTGGAGCCCCATCGCTCTCTTCCCACCACTGCATGCAAACTCCCCTCTAGCGCACATCACTACCATCACCCCCTCTCTCAACCACAGCAAAGAAATTAGTAGAATCTCTCCTAAACTGGTCACCTCACTTTTTTTTTTCCTCTGGTCTCTTTGCTTCTTGTTGGATCAGGTTGACGAGACTTTTCCAGACACATCACAAAATCAAAAATATCAAGTACATTTGTGTCACTTTTCATCAGTTTTTGAGTGTGTGAGCAGCAGCATTCATATTTAATTCATGCTCACGTGTTTGGCTCTGGCAGGATACGGCAGGTTATATTTGATCACCAGTAGGAGACCTGGAGAAGATTCCTCTGTGAATTATTCATGCTTGGCTTTGGTTTTAAGGCAGAAATTGGCGTTCATTTACAGAAAAAGGGCCTAAGTAGGGCAACAAAAATAAAAGCAGGTCTGACTGCAAAAATCTTTATCAGCACACACTGAAGAAATTGAGCAGCACTCACTATTTGCTTTGTTCGAACGGGCGCAGAGTTCTGAGAGATACACCCAAGAACGCAATCTCTCATCATCAATCAATTTGAAAGAGGGGTGAAAGCAAAAAAGGAGAGAGAGATGGAGTGGTTAGAGCTAATTTTTTTAACTGTTTCTACATATAGAGCAGCCCCCTCTCCTGGCTGACATACCAACATGCAGTGCAAACCAATTACTGGGCCACCATGGAAGAAGGAGTTCATTATCAGTGTTTATGAGAGAAAATGTTGAGTAGTTTCTAAATGTGTTATTTTAGGTTTTGGTGAGTTTATTTGTATAGGCCGTAATCAAAGTTACAGTCTCAGTAGGCTTCACAGAACCCACATGATGAAAACAATACATGATAATGAGCTGAGCCCAAAGTCTTTTCAGATTTAGATCTCATTCAACAGTCTTTCAACTACCAAAATGTGGCATCAATAAATGGTGTTAGAGCCAGTTTTGTTTTGTTTTTAAGAAAGCAATGCCACCTAGAGGTGAAAGGTGAGCAAAAGGATGTAAATGGCTTGTGCCGCCCCCCAGACAATTAATGGAATCAGGTGCAGGTGGTAGCTGGAAGACACTGTCAAGTTCACAACTGCAAGCAACCACAGCAAAGAAATTAGTATAATATATAAAGAAACAAATGTAAAGAAAGGAGGAAGCTTTAATTTGAGTTTTGCTCCTTTTTGGTTTAATTTCGTTTGTAAAGGCTTGTTTTATTTATGAATGTACTTGAGTTTTTGTTTGAATGGAACAAAAAGAGCATCAAGATCATCAAATGTGAGTACCTGCGTGTTGGAACTTTACGGCGTAGCCTACAGTGACTGATTGTAACCTTGAAAAAGAAGTTACGACAAATAGAAAATCTCATTCCATGTGGGTGCAACTGCATTTCCTTGCATTTTAAAGAAGCTCTCTTTATATTTTCTAGCATGTTTTACAGGTAGGCCTACAGACCTGCGAAGACAATGAATTTAGCTGATTTTATGATTATTAAAACAATAGTTAGAAAATGGCGACGAGATTGATACCACTCTAATATGAATGAATGAATATACAGCTATAGCCAGCAGACGGTTAGTTTAGATTATCTTAGCATAAAGACTGGAAACGGGGAAACAGCTAGCCTGGCTCTGTTCAAAGGCCAAGAAATAGTCCAGCACATGACCCCACGTAGAACTGCAACTTTTTTGCTCCGTGTTTCTAACATGTATATACATTATTAGAGATGGGTACGATGTGTTTTAAAAAAAAAAAAAAAAAAAAAAAAAAAAAAAGACCGATTAAATCATTGAATTTGGTTACACCTTTAAATTTATAAACAGAAGGTGCATCTGCGCTTATCTGATTTTATCCTTTCTTTGTGCTGATTACAAACTTATTCCTCTTAAATTGCATCATGTAAACATTAAAGGAATGGCTCAACATTTTTGGTAATATGCTTATGTTGCTTTTCTTGCTGAGAGTTTGTTGAGGAGATTGATACCACTCTGATATCTATACTGTAAATATGAAGTTACCACCAGCAGCCAGATAGCTTAGCTTGGAAGACACGCCACAAATTTTTATTTTTACACTTCCCTTTTTGTGCAGATTAAACTTTTGTATAACTGTTAATTAGCTAGCTTTAGAGGTGCTGGTAGGCAGATTTTGTTACCTTCATACAGTCCCAGCAGGCTAGCTGTTCCCTCCGTTTCCATTCTTTATGCTAAGCTAACTGGCTGTAGCTGTATATTCACAGGACAGATATGACTCTCAGCAAAACACCAAATAAGCGTATTTCCCAAAATGTCTAACTATTCCTTTAAGGATTTCTAAATCCTTGATGACCACGAAATCATTAAGGGTTTACAAGAAATGGCCTTGGTGTCCTCTTGAGACAAAAGGAAGCTCAAATCACTGACTTGTGGGCTAATCATTCACCCGAACATCAAACAGTAACAGACATTTTGTATCTTTCCGGAGCCAAGGTGGAGGGGAGTGTTTGACCTCTTCACTTGTGTCGACACACACTTGCCAAATGTGACAACCCAACAGTCAATATAAGCACTGTCTTCATTTTGAGTCGTGAGATGAAGTGACAACAAACCCTATGAATATCATATTCATAGGGTTTGTTGTCACTTCATCTTGGCATCTTGTATAGTTGGTGTTATCTTAAACGGAGCTTGTTATCATAAAGTATACGATTAAACAAAGAGCATCCCCTGTGAAATTGCTTCATGATAGTAGTGATAGCCTATTCTACAGTGGCCTGATTTATCACAGACAGCGGGCGAAGAACCACGTAGACTTAACTCTCCTCCCTACTTTTATAGTGCTGCTCGGTTTGGTTTATGGTGATTGTTTAAGATTAAACTGTTGGAAAATCTGCCCTCGGGTTGGATAGGATAGAGGGCGTGGAGAAGGGAGTAGGGGTCAAGTATGTTGTCACTTCCCTGGTGAACTATGGTCCATGTTTATCATAATTGTGATATAACGAAGTGAAAATTGTACTATAACTATAAATTTGTTAATATGCTGAGGTTTCCAGTGCTCTGGTGTCAACTGAGGTGAAATCCCAAATTCCACCAGTGTTGTTTCTAATCATCAAGCAAATGGGTGAATATCATGCTGCCAGGACAGATGCATCCTAAACTAGAAGAATAAGGTTTCTTTATGACTTTTTAAAACACATAAGAATTACTTTTGAATTTTCCTCAGTAAAAGTCATAACAATGGACATTCAATATGTTGTTCTTATGATTATGCTACATTCATGAAATTAATGTTCCAAGAAACAAATCATTGTTGAATTTGGCAAAGCTAAAGGCTACTACTCTTTCTGAAGTTAGCCCCTGCCACACAGAGGAAGTTTGGATCATTTCAAAGAATCCTCGTCCAAGTCAGATTGGTGCAATTACTGTTTGTTTGCAACTCATCAGTGTTGATTGCATACACCCATTTCTGTCTGAGCATGGCCTTTGCTGATACATTACAAAGACATGGCAATGTGAAGGTTTAGCACAAACTACTACTGTCATGTCCTGTTACAAGGCTTTGGTGAGCTCAAACAGTGCTCTTAGAGTCCAGCCCACTGACTCTCAATCTCTGTTGCCCAATCAGCAAAGTGACCCCTGCATGTACTGATAGTACCACCTCACAGACCATCTCTATCAGAAAAACAGCAAAACACACAGTTGAATTTGCTCAGGCGTGCAGTTCACCCCTGCTTTCTGTGACCGTACAGTAAGCAAGTTAATCATTACATCAGACTGCCTCCAGAATAAAGTCACTGACAAAGCTTCTGATACAAAGAATACAAACTGCTTCCGACATTTCTTACTGAAATCAATACTTCGTCATAGATATTTATACTTCTGTTTAATACTAGAACTATTGTACGTACTATGCGCATGTAGCCTACTATTATAGTACTTCTAATAACTGACTTCAAAATGTTCAATTTATTCAACTTAAATAACAATTAGTTAGGCTTCATAAGTTCAGTTTTTCATAAAGTATTTAGACCCCTTGTAGTATTTGATTATTTTATGATCGATGTTCTGATCTATGTTTCAATTTTTCTATTAGTCTTTAATTTTTGTACATTTTCTTCCTCTTAATATGACCTACGAAAGTAATCCACAGTCACATTTCTTGATTGTGTACATCTACATAGCAAAATGAACTTTATCCAGATGTGGACCTTGATTGTGAAATGCCAGGGGCATACCACTCAGTGCTGGAACTGCTTCAGATTATTTTGTATGATTATTATCTCATCAGGACCTCAGAGGCTAATGTAGTGATTAGTCACGTTTTGGCTCAGACTTGGTCAAGTCACCAACATCCAGAAACAGATTGATGTTACACTTGTGGATGATGTTTCTCAATATATGCACTAATCTTTGATATGCAAATATATATGCCAGATATTACAACACTGCTGTTCTACAGTTGAAATCAATGTTCTATACTCTGCAGTGAAACAGCACACATTTCCCAGTACAGTGACGGATACGCAACATGGCTTCAAGGAGCCTTTTGGTAAATCGCATATAGTTCTGAAAGTGAAACAACTCTAATTCCTCATGCTGAACAGCGAGGCTGATGCAAACTGATGCTTGACCTGCGACAACCCTGCAAAGACTGTCTGGTCTTCTGCTGACCTGTAGGCCAATATATATATATTTTTACCTTGACGAACAGAGAGATGTCAGGCTGGCCGGGATCAGCCGGCGCAGCGCTGCTCTCATCCAGAGTGACATTCTCCAGAGTTTTCAGGCTGTAGTCGACAGACTCCTCCGGCTTGGTGTCACTGTTGGGGTAGGTGTACGCCATCAGCATCCCGTCGTCCGCGTTATCCTCTTCCTGGATCCTCCGCTGGATCAGGGGGTCGTCGCACGGGTCTCCGGGGGAAGCTGAGGATGCTGAGGAGGCCGACGAGCGCCTGCCGTTCACCTCCTCCACCTTCATATCCGCCACTGGCTCCGGCTCCTCCTCTGCTTTTTCTTTTTCCACTTCCTGTGCTTTAACCTCTTTCTCTGCTTTAACCTCCTCGTCATCGCTGGATGAAGAGGACGAGCAGCTTTGTTTGTCCCCGTCTCTCGTGTCCATGTAGTCCGGCGAGCCGCGCTCTGCCTCCGCAGACGCAGAGGCGTGGGCCGTCACCTCACTGTACAGCTGCTCCCTGGCCTCACCTGAGTTCTCGTATTTAGGCTCTCGGTCGGGGCTGTCAGCCCCAACCCTGCGCTCTTCGAGCACGCTTCCCTCATCTACTGTGTCATAGATGTGGTCCATGCTTGCTGGTTGTTGTGGGTTTTTGGCAGACCCTGGGTTTAACGTGGAGGAGTGCTCAAGTGGTCAAAGTGGTGGCACACAGTCCGCCTGCCTCTGACTGACTGACTGACTGACCGAGTGCCAGGGTAAATTCCAGCGATAACTCATAAAAGACCTTTGATCCTGCAAGTTAACAAGTGATTTATGCAAAAGCTGCAGCCTGTGCCTTCAAGGACACATTGGCAGTGTGAGGGAACGTATAATAGGCCTACCTCGCGAAAGCAGTTAACAGACTCATACAGAAAAGTATCTTTTTTTTTTTTAACACATTCTTAATTTCAGTCCCAAACTGTAGCCTAAAAAGGAAAAAGTTGAAACTCAAAATATCAAAGTAACTAACTTAAACAATAACATTTTGAGTTGGACCATTTAACTTAATTTCTTAGGTTTTGCCTTTTGGGTGTCCAACTCTTAACTCCTGTAAACCTAATCCAAGTAGTTCCTTACTTTCCACCACAGATTTATATTTAATTAATTTTTATTATTATTTGGTATCCACGTGGTGCAACCTGCATGTTCCCTGTTAATTCATTCAGTGACATGAATAGCTGTTTATTAAAAGCTCTTTATTCAACAATCAAATGTCAGTTATATTCAACATTGTGTTGTTTATCAAATGTGGCAATTTATAATTTTACCTGTTATTCTATTCTCACCAAGGTTTAAATTGGAGTATATCATCTTACGATTCTTTTAAATTAATGGTGAAATTAATTGTACCAATTCAAGTTTTTTTTTTTTTTTTTTCTTTTCTAAGTCAATGGGAGGACCCAAACAAAATGTTTAACACTGAGGAGGGCCCTGCTTTTTAAAACTGAAAACATAATAAACAAACATGAAACATAAGGTTCAGCCCCCCTCTCCACCCGAATAATTTTCATACAGTCCCCTAGTGCTAACAACTTGTAATCCTTATTTATGGCATATAATTAGTTTAGTTTTTACATGGGTTTCGTCAACCTTCAGAATAAAATCTCTTGAACTTTCTTCTCTGCATCCATGTAAGGAAAATGAAAACACTAATGGTCCAGACTAAGAAAAGCCCCGGCATCATACACAAACACAAATAAAGAAAATACAAATTGCTCCGTTTCACATAAGTCCCTTTTAATTTCAGAAGACCCTTTAACTGCATCAACATGGCAAAGATAGTTAATTTGTAAATTATATTAAATATCCATACTTCAAATCAAAGTTAATAATCAACTGAAATAAACCTGATATTTACTCTTTTCTAACAATTCCAAATGAATGATTTAAATATATTATGGATATTTCATTTCTCTGTCAACATGTCAGGGGAAAATTATCAGACAACACTTCTCTTTCATAAACCAAGACAATTATCAGAAAATTAACAATTTCCATATAAATGCGTTCAATTTATGAATTTAAATTTTGTAAAAAGTATATCACAGTGATGTCTGTCATTTTTTGGGCACAGGTATTAGTCAATGCATCTAAAAGCATAAGAAGAAAATTGAACCAATTTTTTTTTTTTTTCTTAAGATGCTGAAAAAATATTAGAATTATTTATTTGCAGATTTGGATTCTACTTGACTTTCTATGATTATGCTAATTAAAAAGCTTTTTGGCAAGATGCACCTAACCTTTTTTTTAACATTTCAAACAGCAACTACGAACAAGAAGTACAAATAATACATGACCTAAAAAGCATCCAACTACTGCCCCTTTGTTCGGTTTTATTTCTATCCTGTAGTGCAAAATCAGGGGAACAGTTCTTGCAAGTCATGCCGAAATAGTCTTCTCAACCAAGCTACAACAAAACCCTTAAAATCCCTATGACGAAATACTGACCAATAGCAATTGCACTTCACATTTCACCAACAAATGGCCATGGTTATGACAGTCAACGTATGAACAGGAGGGCAGGACACAGTCATCTATATAGGAAAACGCCCTCCAAACACAAACTCTACAAAAAAACAGACTGACACAAACAATTGCACACTTTAGAGATGTTCTCTGTTATGTTAAAAGGCAAATGGTAACTGACTATTAAAGCGCAAGGTCGTGATGTGATTGGCTCATGGAATGACTTACACATATGAGCAGAAGCCTGGCACATTGAGTGAGTCTGCTTCCTAGTAACATTCAAAAATAGTACTGACCCCAGCCAATCTCCTGAAACGAGTTGAGTTTTGAATACTTTCCTGATTAATCACAGTATTTGTATTTCAAAGTAACTTCTAATTCAGTGCTCAGACCACAAGTGGCAACAATTGGTGGCAAAAACCTGACAAGGCCTAGTGCCAAGGCCTCCATACCAGTGTTACTGTCAGGTAGTAAAGGTGTCGGTATGCTTCAAAGTGCTTTTTGGATCATTGAATGGCAGCTGAAACCCATTCCCTCCACACCTTATCAACGTTGGAACTTGTGTAACTTTCCAAATCTGACAATCACATCCACTTCACGAAGCCAGGTGTGTAGAGGAGAGAAAGTAAGCAGGGTTTGAACTTCTCCCTCAAGCTATCTTTTATTATTTGCACAGAGGAAAACAGAAGTCATGGAGTGTGAAGAATAAGTGCCGCACTGCGAATTCCGCAGAGGAACGGTTGTCTCAAAGCGTGTGCAGTCATCCCCATTTCAACGATTATTGCTTCGTGCCCCTCTCTGTGATGGTCGGCTTTTCACGACTGTGGCTATAAACGGCTATAAATACTTTTACCTTCAAACCAGTTTGTTTCGAGCATACCGACACCTTAATGTTATCCAAGTCATGGTTTTGGCCAACAACATGTTCATACTTGCCAGAATCACAGGTTAAAATCCCACTCTTAGCTTTGAATTTTTACTTAAGTGACAATGAAAATGACAAGATATTAGGTAAAATTCACAATCAAAGCAAAGCCACTATAAAGCCCATGTAAAGGTTTATTATCTTGATTAAGCCTGCACCAGAAGCAAACCCTAGACATTTTCCTTACACTCAAGCAAGCAAGATGTACCTGTATACATGATTAGGAGGTTAGATTAGATTCCCTTGTTCTCCAACTAATAAAAAGTGCAGCACAATGGCTTTTAGTCGTACAAGGGGGCGTTTAGGGGATGCTTCTGGACAGAGCAGACTACCTTGGGGAGCAATACCTCCTCTTCTTTTATGCCTGCCATCATTTCTGTTTCTTCAGCTACAGGTGCAAGTCCTCCTGCAGTAAGGGCTGCGACATCTCCCTGCTTCGGTGTTTGAGTGAGGGCAGCTGTTTGAGCGTGACTTGTCTGATGTAGACCACCAGAAAACCCAGCACCATGACCACACCGAGGAAGGACCCCACGACAGGGGCATAGGAGTACCCGTTGACCCTGGGAGGGATGCTTGGCGTGGATGGAGTTGGCACTGCGGACAGCAGGTCCTGAACATTTAAGAGGGAGCCGTTGTTTGGTAGAGGGTGGATGGACAGGATGTGGCACATGAGAGGGTAAAGGTCAACAGAGCGCATGGAGGTCTTGACGTATTTCTGGCGAAAGGCTGGCCCACGGGCCACAAACACAGGCTGCATGCTACGTAAGGTGTTATCATAGCCGTGGTTTCCCACTGGAGATAAAAGACAAGAAATATAAATTGCATTAAGAGTTACAATGCTTGGATGTTTATTATTCTTGCATTAATCTACAGATCTCCAGTTTCCACATCCCATGAATCACAGGCTGCACTTTTTGTTTAGAGATTTATGGGATCTGGCACTGCTGCTCACTCAGATGATTTACTACCATCACTGCTTGCCCCAGCAGACTTACTGCTAAATCAATCACAGCAACGCACAAGCAAAACTGAAAATTAAATCAAAACGCATAAGCACAAAGACCTTTGATGAAAGCTTAGACAGGCTAACTACTGCTCCTATAATCTATCAGTGCTATTACATTCCTGATGAACTAACAGGATTCACTTATTGTGCTGTGAGTAAAATCAGTACAGTTTATCACTGCTGCCTGTGATGGCAGCATCAGTGGGTTTAACTACCAATAAGGTACAGTATCTCAGACTACCCTGTGGAGTTTTGTTTTTTTACCACCAGTAATGTTAGGGAGCAATGTTTTCACGATTCTTACGCTTTGTTTGTACACGCATGAGAATGCACATGTGCAAGCTTGGAGGCGACGCAATCCTGCCAATGATTACACGCTATTCCACTAATCGACAGTGCAGGTATTACGTAAAGAAGCGTAGCAATACACCAACAAAGGCTGGGAAGAAGAGGACTGCTAGCAAATAAACATGGATGTAAACAATGCAGGATTTAAAATATTGGCTTTGCAAATGTTTTATGGGGAAGGTAATGCATTATGTGTATCTTTGAGGTCTAATTAACATGTTTAATGCAACGCTTGATAAACAATACAAATATAACTTTAGTTTGCTTACAATAAAACCCCACAGGGCACCTTAAAGGTATGATCACATGAGCCTTCTGTTCAACAAAACTACCTAAAACATCACGTCTTAAAAAGGGATGTAATGACTGTTATGTCGTTGGTCTGCCGGAGCCTGAATTCATCTGTCGTTCTGTCTTCGATTAAAGTAAACAGGGCACAAAGTGAGCATTCTTAGGGCAGAACTGTAATGTGACTGTTCCCTTAATCTTCAACCACCAGGAAGTGCAGGCCAAGTCTACATAAACGGATTATAAAAATTAATTAATTGAGCATTGCTGTGATTCATGCACACTTGGGTCTACACTGAGAAGCAGAAGGTGTCACTGCTAGACAGTAACAGCTATGGTTTGATCACCCAGGCCTTAGAGTATACTATAGAGTAGAAACAACTTTGGATATGCAGGACAGTAGTATACTTCACATATCTAGCTAAGCAGTCTCACACCACGTCACTGAGGAATGAGAGTCAGCAGGTTTCCCTTCCAGCAGCGGACTCCACCAGGTCGTTTTACTGATTAACAAGCCTTCAACAAGACAGGAAGAATTAAGCAGTGGGATAAGCTGCTGTAGTCTGCGGCTGCAATGAAAAACTCTGCCCTCCGTGAGATCTGTAATCTGAAGAGGAGGTGTTTGGGAAAAAATACCTGCTTGATTTGGATTTGGATTGGGATTGGAAGAAAAATAACTACACTCGGAGGCGGTGCAAGACAACCCCCCCCACCCCCACCCCCACCCACACACACACACACACTCACACTCACACTCACACTCCTGCTGTTTCTAAGGGAAAACAAATCTGCCTTTCTTTGTTAATTACAGCTGGTACAACATGAGCTAGCTTTGGTTCAATGACTGAAAAAATCTCCTGTGAAGCTATTAATAGAGCAGAACCTGCCGTTTCAAACAACTGAGAAAAAAAAACCCTGTTTAATATGTACAGCCACAAACCAGAATATTGTCACAACACAGCTTTATGAGGTTTGAATACGTACACATGAAGGGCCCGGTCCTGTTCTGCATGATGGTCCAGCCCTCCTTGGCCTCTATGAGGATGGGCATGATCCTGATGTTGTGTTGATAATGGAAGTGTTCAGGAATATCTTCCTTCTTGTACACCATCATGTTCGGGTTTGCGTCCACCAGCTTACTATACACCTCATCAAGCTTCCCTGCAAGACAGATGACAAGCAATGGTAGAAAATATCTATCTCTAACCATTTTAAAGAGAAAAGGTGGTTCTGTGCTTCTTTTAGACTTTCTTTGTACTGATCACAAACATATTCCTCTTAGAGCACATCATGTAAACATTAAAGGAATCATTCAACATTTTAGGTATTATGCTTATTTGCTTTCTTGCGGAGAGTTACTTAAAAAAATTGATACCATTCACATGTCTGTCCATTAAATATGAAGCTGCAGATGCTTAGCTTAGAAGGAAATCACTGCATCCTTCTAGTCCAGTACAAAACCCCATGTGAAACCACAGATTGGCGTTTTTAAACTTTTTTCGTATTAATTAAATAAATGAGATGTAACGTGTTAATTAGTGAGCTTTAGACTCTGATGGGTGGATTTTTGTCACCTTTGGACAGACCCAGGCTAGCTGTTTCTCCCTGTTTCCAGTCTTTATGATACGCTAACTGTCTCCTAGCCGAGCGTCATATTTATCATACAGACATGAGTGGTATCGCTCTTCTCATCCAACTCTCAGTAAGAAAGAAAATTATGTTTATAATTAATATTAAATGTCAAACAATTTCTATAATCAAGTTTGTAGGCGATATTGAATCTGATAGATGTTTGAAAGTGATACCTTCTTTGGGCAGTATTCCCACTACGGGACTCTTATCCACCCAGGTGTACAGGTCTCTGCTCACATACACATCCAACTCTATGATATTATCAAAGGAAAGCTGTGTCATCCCGTGGTCACTGGTCACTATCAGGTTGACTTTCTCAAACAGCCCCGCCTTCTTTAGCTCGTTCATGAGGAAGCCGAGCTTTTCGTCAATGTCCGCAATGACGTCGTCCATGAGGGAACTCTGAGGTCCCAGGTTGTGCCCGCTCTCATCCGGCTCCTCCCAGTACAGAACTCCAAAATCCACTGCTTCTTCTTTGGGTGCAGAGAACCAATCAATAATCCGCTCCACTCTGGTTTCAAAGGAGACTGAGGCATTGTACGGGAGGTATTTACTGGGGAACATGCCGTGGATCTTCACATCAGACCCCGGCCACATCGCCGCCCCGCTCCGCCCTCCAGCTTTCTGGATGGTTACCCAGAGAGGCACAGCCTCCTCCCACCACCGTGATTCATAAATACTGTCTGTCTCCATGGAGAAGGACCGGTTCAGAGCGGGGTCGTACATCTCGTTGGCCACGATGCCATGCGTCTCAGCATACAGCCCTGTCACCAAGCTGTAGTGGTTGGGGAAGGTTTTGGTGATGTAAGCGCTCTCCACGTTCTTCACCATCACCCCCTCATTTATAAGGGTGTTGAAGTTATGCATCGGGACCCGGTCAATGTAATCCCAGCGGAAGCCGTCGAAAGATAAGAGCAGCAGCTTTGGCCGGTCCCTCACACTGTGGCCCCTGCGCTCATGTTGGTTTAAGTGATTGAGGGAGACCAGAGGCAGCAGCAGGGCCCACAAGCAGACCAGAGGACTGCAGCCTCCTCGCAGCAAGTAGCCCAGCATAGTGTGGTGTGTGGTGTGTGATGAGACAACCTACAAAAACACACAAGAAACGCTTAGGAAGAACTCAGTGAGGTTCAGCAATTAAGCCCTCTTTTGTTGGAAAAATAAACAATTCACTAATGATCAAAATAGTTTAATTTTCTGCCGACCGACTAGTTGTTTCTGTCCTGCTAGCCAGGCCTCCAAACATCAGTGGCCGACCTCCCCTCCATATTAATGCCCACAGTTCTGAAATTAGACGCTCACGATCAATCACAAATGTGTGTAACGTTTAGGGGTTAACCTACTTTGTTCAGGTGTCCACGTACTTTTGGCCATTTAGTGCACTTCCTTGTCAACATGCAGTATACCAGCCGTGCAAAACGGTGAAATCTTGGCAATATTGATAAAATGCCATTTGCGGCCAAATGCTAATGTGATTGTCATATTACATTACACACAAGACTGATATTATTAAGCAAAAATGATGGCTGGTTCTAGATTCTATAAATATGAAAATATGCTGTTTTTATACCTTGTGAAATGAATACCTTTGGGTTTTGGACTAAAGTAATTTAAAGATGTCACCTTGGGCTCTGGGAACTTTTCTGACATTTTATAGATTAAATTATGAATCAAAACTAATTAGTAGTGGTGAATAATGAAAATAATCAGTTGCAGCTCTAGTGTAAGAAGTTAGTTCAGAAAATGCAATATAATATCCGTGTAATACAGCTTTATCACGATACTAATTACCCCATATTCCAAGCGATAACAAGTATTGTGCTGCATCATGGAGTTAGGCAGGAGCTGCCATGAACATTAGCAGTGAAGACATTACAGGTCAGCACAGTACTGATGTCATTGGACATTTGGCAGACTGGGGAAATAACGACTGCAATGCATCTATAAGAGCGACTTCACTACAAATGGATGAATGGCAGCCTTCCTACTGACAGTCAGCCACATTAAAGAGGAAACCCTGTCCATGTTTTAGCACTGGTGCTGCAGCAGAGGAGCTAACAGCTAAAACACGCAGCTCCGCCTGCAACAATAAGACAACCGCACACAGCAGCAAGCCCCGCTTCACATGAGTGGATTAGTTGAAGCGACATCAAGGCAGAACAGAGGGGGAAATGCACAAATTCAAAACGCGAAATACTGTGCCGACTTGTCAACAAGCTTACCTTGTTATCTGATCCTGCACTGGCTCGCCTTGCGCTGCACACCGAGATAAACAGCCGGACTCGTTTGTGTCTGAAGGAAGTCCCGCCTATTAACCTGCTGTGGCTTTTTTTTTTTTTTTCACCTTTCTGTAGGTTTTATTGACAGATATTAAACCAAAGCAGATCATCGGAAGACAAAAGGCTGCCCGGTGTTTCCTGCAAGTGCATGATTCGCTTCGCGGAGAGCTGCATCCCCCAAATTCACCGCGAGCGACAAGTACGCAGGTCCTAATGACGTAATGTAGGATGAGGAAGGGGGGGGGGCAGCATTATAAATAGACATCTTGGTGTCACTCAGGTTACAATCATTTTGCTTTAAGATGAAAAATTAAATAAATAAGTCAATAACACGTTGGTTTTGCCTGGTCTGGTTTTACGTTAAAAGACGCGAAGAACTCTGCACTCAAAAAATGCTCTGTACTAAACATAGTGACATTAAGAACACATTGTTGCTCTAATTCCGTCAGCGATTATTTATTTTATTTTTACATTATGATAACGCTGAAAGTGCAATACAACAGCCGCTCTGCAACAACAATGACAAACACTGTCCACAAGGTGTCAGTCAAGTCCTGTCTAAAAGTAGTCAGGTCGGGGTCTTGGTGTCTTCACTGTCTGTTGCAAAGAAAGATGGCATCTCAATGACGCTGCATCGTGAGACTATTTCTGACCTACTGACAAGCTCCTCCATCTCTGCAGAGAGAAAGATCAGCTCACTGATGCTCAATACTCGTTTTAATGTTCTCTGCATTTGCTGTTAATTGCCATGAATGCAATATCCATTTTCATGATTTTGATTCATGATTGAAAGCTCCAGAACAGCTCATAAATGGACCTTGAGATGAGAGTGTTTTGAAACTGTTTCCAAGGTCAAGAAAGAAGTTGGAAAGTCAATTTTTGAGCCAACACAGATGAGAAGTCTTTAAAGTGATTAGAAAACTGGGAAATTGAACATCCATAATTCTGTGACAGCTCTGTCTGGGCAACTGCATCTGCTGATGATCATGTGACATGATCAAAAGCTCCAGTAGCCTACAGCTGATAAATTGACCTTGTGATGAGATTGTTTTGTCAATTGCTGTGTTGCTGTAGCTCTCCGTGTGCTGCTAATTCACAGCAGTGGGCTTAAACCAGAGTAAGCAAATATCATACATACGGACGGGTGAAATAAATAAAGAAGAAATCTGAATAAATGAGTGAAGAAACATAGCAAATGCAGATGCTTCCATACAGGGCACGAGGGGCCACTCAATGGCTTTTTTTTGTCAGTGCACACTGAAACATGCATAAATACAATAAACACAAACAAAAGACTAAAATCACATGAACAATCAATATATACGTATGCGATTAAAAATACAGATCTTGAGTTAAATTTATAATTAGTCTGACTTGGGGCATGTTTAGAGCATTAATGCTGAAAAGCGGCTGCATTTCCTAACGAGCCTGGTGCAGATACCAGGCATATCTGATAGCGTGGAGCAAGGCCATCATGCTTATAACTTAAAATCTATTCTAACCCTCACATGCAGCTTCTGGAGACATTTCAAGACGGGAGGATTGGGATCATATTCTCTAGTTTGAGTTATAACACAGGCTTTAGGAAATTCTGTGTTCATTTTAGTCACTTAACAGCACTTTTCACATGGCCAAAACAAAAGGATGAAAAATGAAACTACAGAAACATTTAACAAAAGAATTATTTAAAAGAAACCTCACACCAGAGCAAGGACCTGACTGATCTGAGACAACAATAATTTGAAGTTTTTCAGGCATTTGGACAATTCTAAGTGAAATGTGTGTCATTGCTTTGACTACTGTATGATAACAAATGTGTTTTAATAGCATGAATTCTTTGGAACACTTTACTGTATAAGCATGTGGTTATGGTTTAACTGGAATGAGGCTGGTTCTGGTTTCATTAAACAAAGAAAGTAGTCATGATACTTCACACTTTTACATCACACAACATCATGCATGTTTAAATCATACCAAAAAAATGCTAAAAATTGCATCATGCTAGTGGTGTAGCTCTATGGGTGGCAATGTCAGTTAGCCTGCTAGTCTGACTAAAATATCACAACAACCATGGGATGAATTGCCATGAAATCTTACGCAGACATTCTTGGTCCTCAGTGGATTAATCTTATTGACTTTGGTGATCCCCTGACTAGCACCCTGACTAGCGCCACCAGCAGGTTGACATTTGTAGTTAAAAGTTAAATGTGAACACAATTTAGGCCATCATGCCCCCCCAGGATGATTTGTAATTACTTTGGTGATCCCTGGTATTTTCCTCTTGCACCATCATCAGGTCAAAATATTAATTTGACCGATCCTTTGCTTTATGACCAAATACCTGCAAAGCTAATGACATTTCCATCAGCCTCAGCTGCACTTTGTGTTCAGTGCTAATTAGCTAATGTTAGCGTGCTGACATGCTAAACTAAGATGGTGACCATAGTAAACACTAAACATCAGTATATAGCATTGCCATTGTGAGCATGTTAGCATGCCGATGTTAGCATTTAGCTCGAAGCATCGCTGTGCCTAAGTACGGCCTCACAGAGACCCTAGCATGGCTGTGGACTTGTTTGAGTATATTCACAGAACATTCAGTTTCATAAACGCTAAAATGATTTGGTGCACACGTTTTCAAAAATGTCTACGTTCATTCTTTTTAAAAGTGAAACCATAATGTATTGTGTGAAGTCAATCAAACTAGGCACCACAAATGATGCCCATAATAGCTGACAAAAGGGTACAAACAAGAGGAAATGTACAAACAGAAAAGTAATGGTGAACCCCTCAGTTCACCACATCAAAGTGTTCTCAATGCAAAGTTTTTGGGATTATTTCTTTTGAGTGCGGATTCCTTTTTTGTCTTTCTTTTATGTAGGTATGTGCTGTACATGTTCCTCATTGTGCTTTTTCGCTTCCATTTAGCTGACAGTGTGACTCTATGTGGGAACAGTGGAGCAGCCATCAAGCTACCTGCTCCTGTGTGTTCTGGGTTGACTTCTAAAACAGTTGTGTATTCACACCCACGTAAACATGAAGGGTTTTGTTTGTTTGGGCAGGAAAGCTCTGTCTATTGTGAGATTTGTAGCTCTTTCTCTCTTTCTCTCGCTGTGTCTATTGTGATGTTGCACAAGAATGTCAAGGTTGCTTTTGTTGATTTCTTTGTAGAATGTTTTTTGGCATTTCATGTTTAAAATGGTGTGATATTTGCTGTGAGGTATGCACCTAAACATTGTAGAATATGGAATGTAGAATATTAATTGATTAGTCAATTGACAGAAAATGAACTGGCAACTATTTAGGTAATTGATTAAATCATTTCTCAAGCGAAATGGCAACATTCTCTGGTTCCAGCTTCTTAAATGTGTATTGCTGTCTGTCTTTGTCACATCTGATAGTAAATTGAATATCTTTGGGTTTTTCAAGCAGTTTTAAAACATCACCTTGGGTTCCGTCTGTTTTAACAGAGATTTTGTATCCTGTGAAATCTGTTATGTGGGGTGACTGAAGCAATAAATATGTACAGTGGTGTGGACTAACTTGGTAAGACACAGGGACGAAAGTAATAAAGCAGGCACCTGTGCCGTACAGGGTTAGATTGAAATGTTGCCCTGAAGTCACAACAGGGTCACTTCAGCTGTCCAGGAAGGCACTTTTGGGATTCGGGGGCAATCTGAGCTGACCTTGGGCCAACCAGAAAGCACCTTACCAGATCAGAACTTAATGTCCCTTTGGCTGACCACCGGGTCACTTGGGCTAAGTAAGTCCAATTTATACCCTCTGCATCCCCATTTCCATGTGGACTGTCCACGTGCCACCCAAAATGTATGACTACACGGACTGTGCACTCTGACAAACACTGTGTGAACATGTCTGTGTATGCAGACACCTGATGTAGTATGAACTGCATGTTAAGGGCCCTATCTGGCCCTTAAAGGGGCCCCCAAAACAAAGAAAGAACTGGTGCGATTGCCCATCTCTTACACCAATTTGAACCAATCTGACGGCAGTCTTGGTAGCCACCTACACTCACCTCCATCAGTGTAACTGGGTTACCTGTTTATATCTCATCAGGGTTGTCCACGGAGTTTTCTTCTTGGCCCAGGAAAGTGGGTGACTAACTTTACCAGCGATGCATGGATCCGATACATTGGATAAATATCGGCGCCAATTTAGTGGATCAAGCCTTGGCCATGATGTGACCGATCCGATTAAATGCAATTTTTTTGTCTCTGTCACTCAGTGTCAGCAGGTGCCCAGAGATGAGGTATCTGAATGGGTATCAAGACAGAAAACATTCAGTCAGTATCCTGGTATCCTGGTTCATAGATTCCTCTATTTTGAAAATATACATTTATAAAATGCTTATGAATGCAGCTGCTTTAACACACTGAACATTCCTTGCCACAATTTAAGAATGAGTGTTTATTATGTGAAGGAGAATTGCAATATGTACACATTATACATATTAACACAATATTGTATCCTGAACTAAGAGCTTTGGCTCTTTTATGGAGTTCTTTATAGTTATTAGGGTCATTTTTTTCTGACTTTGCTGGATAAGTCCAAGTAGAGAGACCAGCACATGGAATGTATTTGGGCACAATTTAACCTCTGACAATGTGATATTTAACTCTCCCATGAAAAAAGTGTACCCCACTCACAGGTTTAATTTGTCTGCAATAGTGAATTTACAGTGACCTTATTCATAGTAATGTTTTACTGGTATCATTTTCCTACAGGGAACTGGTGCCTCTGCAGTGACAGGCTATTATAAAAAATATGTGTATGATGATTACTCTAGTTCTTTATAGCAGAGGAAACCCTAAGACACAATGCCCACCAGCTTTTCTGGAGCTCGTCTATGGCCGGCATTGTGCCATTGTGCCCGTTTTTCTCGTCCTTTGTGTTTTATTTACAACATTCTCTCTCTTTCTCATCCTACATTACCCAGATCCACCGAGAGTCGGCCCCGCTTTCATTGGCCTGTCTCCACTTTCCCTCTCAGCCGTCGCCGTCTGGTGGGATCTGCGCACAAAGAGCGCGTAGCCAATCACAGAGGCCCTCTGATAAATCTCGGCCAATGTGCGCGACCCGCTCATTTACATAGAGACGCGGCGAGCCAATCGGGAGTCAGCACAGGAGAGGATTATGACCCCTCTATCCAATGGCTGTGGGAGGTATAGAGTTTTGGGGAGTGCATATAATCAACATATTATCGAAGGTACTTAGATATTGATCCTGTATTTCGAGGTAGTTCAAATTCGCCTCTCTTGGACCTCCGGGGTTGACCATATTTTTTCCGCGCTTGGTGGCGAATAATTCACGCGTAAAATGCCGAAGAGAAAGGTGAGTGTCGTTTGTGCCATCAAGCTCACTTCACTGTAGTTTTTCTGCTCTTGCATTTGAGGAAAATAGCGGTGCGCGATTTCTGTGGCGACGTCGAGGCAGGTGAGGAGATGCCAAAGTTTGAGGAAGCGTCTTGTCGTCCGCAACCTTTCAGGTGTATTTAACGCGTCTTTGCGTGTATATGACATATTTCTCCAATAATATTTTTTCTCTTTACACTATAAATGTCCCTGTGTTCATCTCAATGGCCGTTCTTGTGGTCGTTTTATTTGCCACTTCCCTGTCCACTGTGCGCACTGGTGAATGTCAGACGGACCCGCCGGATGGATGGATGCGTAAATCCCGTAGGAGACTTGCCTGATGATAATTCTTCTGGGCGCGTTTCACGCATGTATGAGACTTATCGATTGTGAATAATGTGTAATTTAACAGTGGAAAAAAAGATCTCCACCTCCCTGTCTCGTTTTGGTTCTCCAGTGGGGATAAACGGTAGCCGCCAAGCCGAGTGAACAAACCCATATCCTGATGGAGAGAGAGAGAGAGAAAGGAATAAAGAAAGAGGGGATCAGAGACAATTGCCGCTGTGTTAAACGAGGCCGTGACACTATCTAAACAGTATTGCACGACGAGCTCCAGTGCATTGTATCAGTTCATACATGGAAATGGGCTTTTCTATCATCCAAAAACTGCCATTGTCTGCGCAGATTCGCCTTTGAGGACAGAGAATGGGAGGCCTCTAGGGGCGGAGGTCGCCCATATGCAAATGATGCGCTTGCCAACCTGCAGGCTAAACCAACATTTTTTTTCACGGTGGGGGTGGACTCTCCTGTACACTACTCTTACCTGCCTGCAGCCTGAATATACCACGTTCATCATATGCTCATCTAAATGTACGCTGACAGCCCTCACGGTGTGGCACCAGTCAATAACGGCGTCTAAATGAAACCATGTTTATATTCCATTATTCTGCGGGGAGCTCGGCATGTAAACAAGATGCCTCCATTAAAATGGTAATCACCAGAGAGATCATATATCATCCCATAATATGAAATTGCAATTGCATCTCTAAGCAATTTCGGACCTAGATTAAAATGATGGTTTTCATTACATCTTTATCCATTGGTTCTATTATTTTAAGCAAAATACAAAATTATAAATCAATCTATAAAATACAAAATTAAATTTTAATGCTGAAACGAGAGCTCTTTATATTGTGCACAAATGTATTAAAATTCTTAATATATGAATATGATATTCTAATAGGCTACCAACTGTATATTAGTAAATCAGTGGGGATGCTACCAGAAGCATAAGAAAGAACTTATGATGTTAGCTATTATGCTGATTTGACCTTCATTTTTCTATGATTTTATTATATGCACAGGACTTTGTAGCAAAGTTTTGTGTTATACAGAAGTGTAAGTGCAGTGTTAGGCATAGGGAGGGTTATTTTCATTATCAATGAGTCTTCCTATTGTGTTGATTACTCATTTGGTTTATAAAATATCAGAAAATAGCAAAAAAAATCCCATCACTTTTTCCCAAAGCCCAGGCTGATGTCTTCAAATTGCCCTTTTTTTGTTCCACCAGCAGTGCAAAACCCAAATATGTACAATTTACGTTCATTAAGGACTGAGAAAACCAGTAAATATTAACAAAGGAGAAAGTGGAGCCAGTGAATTTTTGGCCTTTTTGGTAATAAAATGACAAACGATTTATCGATTATCAAAATAGTTGCAGATTAATTTTCTGTTGATAACTGATTAATCGGCTAATTGTTTCAGCTAGTTACACATTTGTTATATTATTATTAGTAAGTGGGATATCTGTTTATGTCAGTTTCTAACCTTTTCCCAAGGCTATACTGCTTAATGATATTTGTCTTTATTACTCATCCACAGCAAGGATAAGATACATATTATGCACAACTGAACAGAGTAAACCCTAGTGAACCAAATCAAATTTTTATAATTTAACAATTAAAATGTTTTGACGATGGTCGATGAAAACAACCAGAAAACTAAATTCTGAATCACAAAATTCTCAACTTTAGAGGGGTCATATGCTGCGTGTGGGTGGGGGGCTGCCTTGTGTATGTGCACCTACATACACCTTCCCTGTTAACAGTCTCTCCATTCCTTGCTGCATTTCCTACAGTCTCCAGAGGGTCCAGAGGGCAAGGAGACCTCCAAAGTCACAAAGCAAGAGGTAAATGTTTCGGGTGTGTTTGTGTACTGTGTGTGGGCGTGCAGGCGTGTGTTTGCGTGCTGTGTTTTGGGGGTTTTTTTGACTGAGAGAAAGTGTGTGTGTGTGTGTGTGTGTGTGTGCGTGAGTGAGAGAATAGACACAAGACAGGTTAATGATTAGGACACTTGTAGCAGTCACCAAGCAGAACAGCTCAAGATCAGCCCACAAAGGTACAACTGATATCTGTCTCTCTCTCTCTGTCACTGTCTCTCTCTCTCTCTCTCATTGATCATCCCTTGCTCCGGTAGCCCACCAGAAGGTCAGAGAGATTGTCAGCGGTAAGTTCCGTTCTCCCCTCCCTGTCTTCACCTCTGTCACTGTCCTCTTCTTCCTCTCCCTGCCTTCCCGTCATCCCACCTCAGTCTTGTGGGATAGTAAGTGTCATATCACCAAGGCTCAGAGTAAAGTCCTCACCCCAGTTTATGGATTTGGTCAAGGCAATCTACAAATACCATAAACATGCTCCCTGAGGATTGCGTCTGGCTTGGTGTGCATGTTTTTTCTCTGTTGTCTTCGTCAATTCTCAGTCTGGTCTGGTAGGGCTGCATGATTAAAAGGGTGCATATTGCATTTTAATATTCCAACAGTAAATGAGTGTAGAAAATGGTATCAGTAACAATAAAGCGTTTTTTTTCTTAATTACATCCCCTACTAACCTGGAAAAATACTCAACAGTAACCAAAACTATCCATGGAAAGTGTCCAGTTCGCATTCAAAGTGCTCAAATTGTTCCCCAAATCCTAGTAAATCATTTTTATGTGATTATGCAGCTCTGCCATACAGGCCATGTGTTTTTATCTGTGTTGTACTTTGCATGTTGAACCCACCTGTATTGAGTCTTTGCATGTGTTTGTACATTTGCATGTGCACTTTAAAGGAATCATTTCACACTTTGGGAAATAGTCCTATTGTCTTACTTGCTGAGACTTAAATGAGAAGATTGATACCACTCATATGCCTGTACGCTAGATATGATGCTACTAAGCTAGCATCCAGTTCGCTTAGCTTAACATAAGACTGGAAGCAGGGGGAAACAGCTAGTCTATCCAAAGGTTAAAAAACACCTACTAGCACCTCTAAAGCTCACTAATTAACACATTATCTCTCGTTTGTTTAATCTGTGCTGGGTGCTGGACTTTTTCTTGGCTAGTCTGTGCTAAGTGTCAGCAGCCATGCTAACTGTATTTCCCAAAATGTTGAATTACTCCTTTAAGCCTTTGATGTGACACTTTTCAGGAAAGCACTATGTAAACATGCTAGCAGTAAATCTTTGCATGTTTCCTAATTTGATATTTCCTTGTCTTTGCCTTCAGCGGGCAACTTATTTAATAAGATGTGACTTTTTTTTGCAGTAAACCAGCACTGCCATGTTGTTTATAGGCTACTATTTGAACTGCGTGACAAAAAGTATAGTCTTTCTCGTGTTTTCCAGAATCTAATGAGGTGTAGGTCATTTCCCACATGTAATTTTAAATGTTAAGCCCCACTTCCCCCAGTGTAAGAAGAATTGATGTCTTTCATGTATCGTCCCATGTGCAGAGTGTCAGTGTTTTCTAAAGCAAAAAGAGATATTCTGAGAAAGAGTCACATGATTTGATTTTGTCACAGCAGTGTTACTGTAGCTCGTGGCTTTGGGGTAATGTGGTCCACACTCAGCAGCCTGGAAAGCAAACTTGCTCACACTGAGTGGCCAGAATTTGAACTCCCATCTGATTTAGTCATTGTTCTCTTTGAGAAGAGGCAGATATTTAAAATGACTTAGCACAAGGTTACTGTCAGATCTCATTGCTTAGGAAATACTGTACAAGTACTTGATTATTATTACTCTTTACAGTGTAGACATTCCAAGAAGCCGCTATGTGTTCTACAGAAGTCGTAATGAATTTTCTAAGCAGCTCTTGTGGCTAAAGCAATAGTATTTTAAACAGTCCAGAAATGACTGTGTAAGTGTAGAGGGGGAACTAAAGATGAACTAATAATTTCTCCAAAAACTATGCACTGTGCGCTTGGTCAGTCCTAACTGACACATGCCTAATTTGCAGAAGCCTGCTCCACCCAAGGCTGAGGTCAAGCCCAAGAAGGCCATTGTCAAGGTAAAGCACACACACATACACACACACACACAACTACGCCTTCAATAATTTATTTATATCCCCATAAATTTGCAACAGTGTCAGGCACTTGGTTACCCCTCACTACTAGTTTATGTGCAGGGCCAAGGCTGCTGGATATGGTAAACACACACATACACAGAGCTCCTCACATGCAAACATACTTTGCAGCTACACCTACAGTATCCAGGGAATACTAGAAAATATTATGAAAGTATAGTTGCAGCAAAAATATTCTCTAGTTTCAACTTTTATTGATTTGATTTATTTTCATTACTTTGAGGAACTGCGGGTGATCTTCAGCACAATCTATACTTTTCTCTTCCCTTTCTATTATGAGAGGCATATGGTAAACAGTTATTTTGCGGAAGGAAATAGAAGAGGGAAAAAAAGTATGTTTCAGAATGTTAAAATCTGGTTTGAAATCTATGGAGTGAATATAGTCTCAATAAGATTTGTTAATGTGTATTACATGATTTGTAACTGAAAACCAAGATTTGTGCGTAATTTTGGGTACTCGCAAACCAAAAAAACTGTCTTACAAATGCAAACATCACAACCTGAATAAATATGTATATTTTACTTACAGATTTTTAACTTCAGCTTCACAGATCTGGTCCTTTTCGCTTTCAAAAAGCTTCCTGCGCATTCAAATGTCTTTGTTTTCATTTACGGATCAGGTTACTTTCGCTTTTGGGGTTTTGAGACTATATTCACGCTGTTCCAGCTACACAGATTTGTAAATGCATGTTGCGTTTAGGTGCTGGTGGAAAACTGGGACATCTGGACTTTCAGAGAATTTGTGTTTAATTTCACAGTGGGAAAGACGTTTTTCTAAATAGACAGAATAGCTCGTCACCCCTTGACTAGAGCACATACATATATGTACCAACCATAGACTCTATACAGTAACCTATAAATGTAATAAATGGTTTAAATAAGCTACTGCTAGGTGGTAGAGTTGTTCTTCTGCTGGGAAAACAGCCAGTCCAGGCAAAAAGTGGATGACAGCTGAACCTAACCCAAACCACCGAGGGGCAGGGTTAACGGACTTCCACACAAGTCCGGTGGCTCGTCGTCTGAAGTGAATATAAGCTAAACGACCTGTTGTGTTTGAATATCGCCAAACATCGTTCCCACTGTGAAATTAAACACAAATTCTCTGAAAGTCCAGATGTCCCAGTTTTCCACCAGCACTTAAACACAACATGCATTTACGAATCTGTGTAGCTGGAACAGCGTGAATATAGTCTCAAAACCCCAAAAGCGAAAGTAACCTGATCCATACGTAACTTTAACGATCTGTAAATGAATACAAAGACATTTGTATGCGCAGGAAGCTTTTTGAAAGGGAAAAGGATCAGATCTGTGGAGCTGAAGTTAAAAATCTGTAAGTAAAATATACATATTTATTCAGGTTGTGATGTTTGCATTTGTAAAACTGTTTTTTTGGTTTGCGAGTACCCAAAATTACGCACAAATCTTGTTTTTCAATTACAAATCTTGGTTTTCAGTTACAAATCTTGGTTTTCAGTTACAAATCTTGTGATACACATTTACAAATCTTGGTTTTCAATTACAAATCATGTGATACACAAATCTCGTTTTTCAATTACAAATCTTGGTTTTCAGTTACAAATCTTGTTTTTCAATTACAAATCATGTAATACATATTTACAAATCTTATGGAGACTATATTCACTCCATAGAAATCAGTTTCAAATGTCATTTTTGGTGAAAATTAGCAAAAAAAACAGACGAGCCTCACGCATACACACAATGGATAATGTTGAGGTTGTACTGGAAATATTTTCCATCTATGATGACATGTACCATGGTGACATTTTTATGCAATTGTATGTTCCTCCCATGTCTTCCGTGCAGAAGGTGGCAGATGATAAGGGGGTGAAGGCAAAGAAAGGCGGTGCTAAGGGGAAGAAGGACGACGGCCCCGCCCAGAATGGAGAGACCAAGACCAATGAGGTATGAGGAGGGAAACTTGTTGATGAAAGGAGAAAATGTACATTCAGTCAGAGACACACAAGAAAATAATTATCTTTATTTGCTTATTTGGTCAATTTGTGTATAAACATGAACACACATACACATCAACGCTACCTATATTACCTCCATAACCACACTGTGTCTTATAACTAATACACGTCTCTTTCCACTCACACATATGCATGACACACACACACACACACACACACACACACACACAGATCTATGTGTCTCGTCCGTCTGTCAGTGTGTCTTCCATCAGAAGCACGGCTCCCTCCTTGATGTCAGTGAGAGGGCAGAGTGAGACAGTCAGAGTTAAGGGTACGTTCGAGTGTTCCTAATCCGTCTTTGGAGTGTGTGTTCGGACACTAACTTGTTACTTACTAATTGAGCAAACATTTACCCAGTGTGCTTTGGGGTGCTGTGGCGTGTTTGAGAGAGAGGACGAGTGAAGAGAAGAAGTGGGGACGTCTGGCATTTTGGTTGCCGTGTGCAGTGAAGTGGGCCAAGGGCAACTTTTTTACACACAAGCGGGAGGGTTTGCTGTGATTGTGAAACGTGATTGGCCCACTGTGTTCATAGACAACTGGCTCCACCAGTGGTCAGGCAGAGGAAATGGACAGGAGACGTTCACTCCAGTGAGGTCACACCATCCAGATTTGGTTCCCTTGTCGAGCTAATGCTGATTCCTGCAGACACTAGAGGAGTTATGGGTTTCAGTGAGTAGCAATTTATCAAAAAACCTTAGCCATGGAGGTAGAAATATCAGAATTTTGAATCGTAGAGTTTAAGAGAGATCTGTCAAATAAGCCAATCATGTGAACGCTACAAGATTTTAGGCAGAGAAACATTCACTAGTAATCATTTGAGCTAGCAGCTTGAAGCCAGAATCATCAAGTTATGGTGAGTGGTCACATTTGACCTCTCGAAACTCATGAACACCCGCCTCACCTTGGCTTTGTGGATCTCAAATGAAAGGGTTGGTTCACCAACTTACCAAAACACATTATCTCACCCTTTCCTTGTGGTATCCAGCCATGCAGATAGTTTTGGTTTTATTTGCTGAGGTGTGAAGGTATCCATATCTGACAACCTGATACAATGGAAGTGAATGGAATTTTGTTTGTGCTGCTCATAGCATTAAAAAATGACATTTAAAAAACTCAACAGCAGTGTGTCTTTTCAGAAACAAGGTTCCAGTTACCCCTGATAATCCACAGATCTCACTGTGAAGAGTCATCACTGGAACAATTGACACATTTCTAAACTTTCAGAGATGGAAATCTTATAACCTCGGCACATAAAACCAAAACTACCTGCCACCACAAGCAGTAAGTGTTATCAGGCCGTGTTCCAGATTTGAAGGGGTGTCCTCAGCAAAGTAATCCTGATAACGTGATACTCTGGAAACCACGCCCACCAGAGGGGAAAACAAAAAAATGCCTGGAACTTGCTAAAAACATTAGATTCCAGAGGATTCTTTAAGCATCCTATGTCTACCAGAGAGGACAAACTCAATATTGTCGGTCTATGTCAGTGCCCCTTTTCAAGCTAAGTGACAGTAGTTAGCTAAGGCATAATACTTTAGTTAACTTACAGCAATATAGTTAGCCTAAAACTGACATTTGGATATTTGACTGACCAGTGACAAAATGCTTGCTGCACACGTAGACATACTGAGTGTCAGGATCCCACAGTTTTCCCATTCTTCCTGCTGATGCCTCATGTCTGTATCCACTTTTTAGTAGTCCTGGTTAGTAGAGCATCCGACCACACAGCAGCTTTTAGGCATGTTTCTGTTGTTTGCTAGCAGACCGAAGTGACAAAGAGGCACCTTCACGCAATACAAAGTCAATGGAGAGCAATGTTATTCTTGATGTTTCAGTAAAGGAGACCACCATTCATCTTTCAGCTGGATGAGGCTGATTTAGAAGCTGATCCCACTGAGGACTTGGCTGCTGAGCCTTGGTGACCCAAAACAAGCCAAGCAAAACACCTGTGTCTTTGTGTAACTCTTTCCCCTCCTCTTCCCTCCAGGTAACTGAAGCAGCGGAGGAGGCGACTGAGGAGAAGGCGTAAGGACACGGGCGCGTCCACCGACTCGTCCCCTTTGACTCCATGGCAGCAAAGCATCTTTTTTTACTGACGATTTTTGTACCATGCTGAATTTTTTTTAGACTTGTGATAGTAGAGACGGACAACCAGCAGCCCCATCCCATATGTTCACACTCCTTTCAGCTCCTCGACCTGCAGTACGTTTTTTGCTCGATTCTCCTCCCTCCTCCATTCGGCATCACTACGCGCCTCTCAGAAACCCGAAAGACAGAATGAAGTGTTTTAATCTGGCGGCTGCAGATGTTTTTCATCTTGCCTGAAGGGGGCCGTAAACACGACTGTTATGAGCTCCAAACCAGCTCTGCCTATATTTGTAGTCTCTACAAAAGATGATCATTATTATTGGCACTCTTGACTATTTCCCTCCTGGTGGTTAAGGTGAGGATTTGTTGATGTGTATCAGCAGTTTGGATGCAGAGCTACAAGAAACCACGTTCATAGTCGTCATGGAGAACATCTGCAGCTTTTTTAAATATCTTGGTTTTTAGAATCATTACCACTGTGTTTAACAGACCTGATTTTGTATGTGTGTGCTGAGGGCCCGGTTTCACAAAGATAGACTTTGACTATGGCTTAAATCTAACTAATAGTCAGACAGACATCTAAATTCATCTGTTGCACAACGCTGTCTAGTTCTTGACTATCTTAAGTAGGACTAATTTGCAATGAATTCTGGGTAAATTAAGACCGTTTTCAAATTTTAAAAAAACATGGTCAACTGAGCAACCACGTCAAACCACTCTGCTCCGTTCACGCCAGCAGAAAATGTTTGCCTTCTGGAAGAATCCAACCGTTATAGGGGCTTTTTACTAGGAAAATTCAGTGTAACAAAAGAAAAATAAATTGTGACGATGTCCTCACTGTTGTATAGGTTACGGTGTTCTCTAAAAACGTATACCCTCCTTATTAGTCACTCCACAACATTGTTAGCAAACTATTAACACAAATTATGAGCCATGTTTTCCTCTTCTTTAAAAAAATTTTTTTTTTTGCTGTTTGGTGCCACTGGTCAGCACGTGTCACTTATTGTTACAGTGGAAACAACTTTATTGTCAGTCTTTATTTTTGTGAAACTGTCCCCACTTGCATGATACTGGAGCTGCAATGATTAGTTGAGTAATCAGTAATTAGTCGATCGGCAGAAAATTCATCTACGACTGTTTTGATCGTTTATTAATCATTTGGCATTTTTCAAGCAAAAATGCCAAACCAATTCTCTGGTTCCAGCTTCGTTTGATGCTTTTACTGTCATATGTGATAATAAACTGAGTATCTTTGGGTTCATCACCTCGGGCTGTGAGAAATTACGACATTATTTTCTGACATTTTACTGACCCAAACGATGAATCGAGAAATTAACCAGCAGATTTCTCAATAATGTAAACATTAGACTAGATCTAAGAGCAAAATGAAGACTGGCCAAACACAACAATATCTTTGTGAAACCGGGCCCTAGAGTGAATGTGTTTGTGGGTCTCTTGGTTTGAATTAGTTCACTTTGTCGTCGCTCCCCGAACGCCTTGTCCTGCAGCAGAGTGACATAGCAATAATGAGTGGTGCTTCTGTTCTAGACGGCTCTATTGGCTTTGGACCCTCTGGGCTTCTCTGAGTTTCATCCTGTTGGGAGAATATTTTGAAATAAAAGAAAAAGTTGATGTCACCTGGGAGTTTGTTTTTTCTGTGTCTCGTCTCTTATTAGTGTATAAAACTACTGTGTGCAGAATTGTGTATATGCATTGCATTGTATATTTTCCCTAGTTGGACAGCAGTGCCATCTTTTTGTTATAGCCACTATACTGTTATTGTATGACTTCACCTATGCTGTTTTTTATAGCATGGAAAACTCAGGTAATTCATGTAAAGCTCTATGACACAACACGTGTATGCATGATGTATGTGTTCTGCTTGTGATCAAGAGCTCCTTTTCACTGTGTTCATGTTAGAGTTACTTTTTGAACAAACACAAAGCCAGCGCTGTGTGCCTGTATATCTTTGTGTGTGTGTGTGTGTGTGTGTGTGAGGTCGCCAGGGGCACGTGGCTGTGTTAAATACAACTGCTGTGTCAGGCAGTGAAAGGTCAGCATTTGGTCTCCTCATTGAGGGACAAGCCATCGTTGACACTCATGGACCAACGATGTGCACCAGTTCCTGTTTTTTGGGGGGGTTTTTTTGAACATGAGGTGTGGAGTGATGATGTCTGAATACCACAGATACTGGACAGGCCAATTAAAATGCATTATCAGGAGCCTTTGTCAACAATATGATCTTTTACTAAAATGTAAAAGCAGTAGGAATGTGTGCTAGGACACAGTGCTGATTACATAAAAAAAATGTCCTTTGTTTTTCTAAGTAGAAAATCCTGCACTAGGATAATCTGACCTTTTAACCCATACACCAAACCACAGAATCCAGAGCAAAGCTGCACAGGTACAGTATCGATGATTAAAATCTCTGTGCAACCATGTAGACCTCAGTAGCTACAAGAACACAGTGAAATATAATAAATGTGTACGCCGCAGAAATATCCATTAAAGCTTTTGGAAAAAAAGATATCAGCTTCCTGGATTAATGTGTTTCAGTTTTTGTGGCAGTTCTGAGGCATTCACACAGAGGGAAGGACTCTTCTCATCTAATCAAATCTCCCAATTCTTGTGTATTACATTATCGCGAGACAACTTTAGGAAGCAATTTGGTAAAGGGTGTGGATTTATTTGGTCATTTATTTAGCTTCAAAATAACTGAAAATGCAATTGTAGAAGTTCTAGAAACTTTGGCTCCATTATAAACAAATACACATGCAGTTATTTACTGACAAACTGTGTCATTTCGGGCAAGCTCAACACAGGCCACTGGACTTTTTGTCTGGTCACTAATAATCAGCGAATTCCTATCTGTGTTACAGAAAATTAAATGTGTACACATCATGTGTACAATGTGTACATCACATTTCCCTCATTATTCATAACCTTTGACTCCTCTGTGGCCCCGTGCACAAATAAGTTGCTACAGAGTGAGGTTGCCTCCTTGTGGCCATGTCAGCCAACACAATAACAACTACACTGAAGGGGGTCAGGATGAAAAGGTAACATGGAAGTGACTGACAAGGCCTAAAGATTCAAACCTGGCTTTACTCCATGCCACTGTTTTTTCTAAGTCATACAGCCTGTGAAGTGTGTTTCACAGATTGCAGGATGGTATATTCTAATGGTTAAAGAGGCCATTCTTAAGGTGGTTGACACATCTGAGGTGGCACTAACTCCCCAGTGGCTGCATAGTTGTTGTACTATGAAGAACTTTCACTCTGAATTCCAAGCAGCAACAGAGGCAAGCATGCAAAAACAAATAGTCACCAATCAAGTATCCCCTTACTATCATAATTCTGTAAAAGTGCATGTTGGTCAACTGTACATTGTACGATTACACCCTATCCAAATCCATGGGACCTAACTCTCTCAGTGGAAGGGTCAAAATACACATGTTGAAAGGGCAGAATATGCCTACTGCTTCCTTGTGGAGTGGGGAATAAGCTTACATATCTAACAGTACACATTTGACACTAAAAAACAAACAGTAGCCACTGGGTACTCACATTCTATATAATTATAATGATATAATTCCTGCCTATCTGGTATAGTGTCTGTATTATTTGTGGTTGACACTACCAAAGTTAATCCATAACAAACATTACATTCACACACAGCACTGAACAGGATTTGGGGAAAATGTGTGGACCCCAAACTGCTGGTTCCCTTTACAAGGCAAATACCAGTTCATATGTTGATATAAGATGCATACAGTATATTGCAGATTCATTTGATTGTTCATACCTTGTTAGCTCTTCCAAATAAACCGAATTAAATTTAAATGATCAGAACAGTAAGTTTGTGTTAATTGATGTCTTACATGTGTCTGCATCTCACAGGAAAACATATATGTAATATGAAAAACTGCATTAAAGCAGTATTAAAGCCGATTAATATTTTTTTTTATTTTCATCCAAAAAAAACAACCCTCCAACACATTTTCAATAAGTAACAGAGGCCGAAAATTAGTCAGTCATCTCAAGTTTTCATATCATCAGCATCTTCCCAGCCACAAAATCGTCTGATCCCTGATGGCAGGGATTTAAGTGAGACATGTGCTACAGTATATAAATAGGAGAGTGGTTTCTGCAGTGTTTATGATTTTGTAAATAACGCTATGTGTTACAATATACATTATATACAACAATAAAGGGCTCGGAATAATTCCTTATTAAGGTAGATTACACCATATAAGCACCTGCACACATGCACACGATTTATACTGAGGTGAAAATAAATAATAGGGAAGAAAATGTGTGACAAAACAATTGAAGGTATACCTTGTCAGTGTTTTTTTTAAATTAAAAATACACTCTTTGTTCCTCTTAGGTGTGTAAATATCTCTCACATTGAATTCTGGGTGGCGGGTTCACTGGGTTTGCTGTAACAAAACACAACATCGGCCTTACTTGGTGGTGGTGGTTAGTTTTGTAATTAATAAAGTAGTCTCAAGTAATTTTCAACAGAATGTAGAGGAGCTGTGGTAATATTAATAATTAGTAGTAATTAATTACTTGTGCTTTCATTGATGTCCTACTTCAAATAAAATAAAGAGTAAACTTCATAAGGACATTAGGAGACTGGGAGCTTGTTTTTTGTCGGCCAACTGCTGTAAAGCACATGTATTTAATAAATATATAAAATACATTCTTTACACAAACAATAGCATCATATAATTTAATTGGAAATAACACCTTAGTGTTGTTCCATTTTTTCCCCACAACTTTCTAGTTGAGAGGAAGTGTGCTGTCATGTATTTCCTTGATAACCTTCCTTGATGATCTATCTTGCATAAATGTCTCACTGCCATTAAATTCCTGTAACTCACAATGAGGTTTCATTCATTAAGCTGCATTCCCCTTCTTCTCCAACCCTTCCCCCATTTTACTGCCTGCCAGTATTAGGGCGAGAAATGGACGACTTCCCCACCAAACGGCTCCCAGAGAGAGTGGGTGTGTTAGCTAGCCATCTTGTTACACAGTAACGACAGAGTAATTACAAGGGAGGCCAACGAGAACACACAGAATGAACACAGCTAGCTATATTATTTAATAAAACCTAGCTGAAACGGTTAGATGGCTGTAAATCCCTCTGAAACACGGAAGCCATATTCTACGTCCGCAGCTACAAATACAGAAAAAATACAGGAACAGGAACTACGTTGTATTAATCCGCAACAAACTTTAAACTATGTAGGTATAAGCCTGTAATTATTAAAACGTGATAAATGTAATTTATCTACGAAGTAACAGCCATTCTGCAGCAATGTGTCCTACCCTACAGAAGGCTGCCATTTCTACCTCGCCTCAACAGTGGCGTGCGTGAAACACAAAACTTGTATTCTTCCGCAGAGGGCTTGCGCTTTTTTCTTTTGAGGGGGAGGGGGATTTAAACAAACGTGCCTCCACAACCGACCAAGCGCCACTAAAAGTCACCCCGAGTGGTAATCAAGCCAGGGATACCTTGGCGGTTGGTTCTTTGCTAGAGGGAGACAGTGTTTTGCGGGGTAAAACGTGCAGCGCGCACTAGTTGTCGCTTCGCGGAAGACTACTCGACGCAGCCGGAACTTTGTGTGAGCGGAGCTGAATGGAGGCAGCCTCTTCCTGGTGGATAAACAGTGACAGCTACAGGGCAGCCACCTAGACCCACCACACAGGCTCTGGCGCTGCCCTGGCAAACAACACCAAAATGGCTTCAGACAGTACACACATCGCGCAGTTGACTTCTGGTGAGTAAAGGAGATCGGACAATATGTCATGGTTGTTTTAATATCCCCCCAATTTCCTCGGTGCCCTCTTCTAACGCAGCTCCCGTCCTCTTCTCCCCCTCCAACCATACCAGAACTGTACTTCCTAATAGCCCGATTTCTAGAAGCTGGACCGTGTCAAAAAGCAGCCGAGGTTGGTGATTTTGCATTTTAGGAGAATTTATAATATGTCCGAAATTGTCATGGGGTGTAATTTTGTATTTTTATCCTATTTTCAGACCCTGATAATGGAGGTGGAGGAGAAGGAGGTAAGCAGTCAGCAATACGAGAGAGATGCTTCTCTCTGCACTGTACTTTGTGATGTTGCTTTTACTCTGATTTATCATTTACTTATTTAAAACATCACTCGATACATTTATGAACTGGATGATCACAGTCGACACTATTTTTCCACCTCAGCTTCTACCCAAAAGGCTGGACTGGACAGGGCAGGAACACCCCGGGACATACGAAAATTTGGTAAGGGAGCTCTATAACTGAGGAAAAAGTTTTTAGAGAGCAAAATAAAAATTGAATTTCCCGCAATTTTTAAATCAGGTGGCAAAGAAAAAAACTGAAAAGGACTTTGCAGGGCGAGCTGGTAGCAAGTTGGGGCCGTTGCGGGGCACCAGGAGCTCGGGTCCCAGCCTCCTGTGCACCGCGGCATGCCAGTTTGGTGCCATGCATGTCCAAAAGGTTTCAATAGTTGTTGGAAAAATGTGTGTGAAATGTTGATACGTCATGAGTGTTGTGGTGTAGGAGCGCCAGGATCCGGAGGAGGGACTCCCTGCGCCACACACAAGCCTGAGAGAGATGGAGGCGCTCTTGTCCTGCAAGAACCGTAATTCGTGTGTGCACGGGTTGAAAACACACAGGGGGCAAGAGTTAGAAAACAGGCCATTTTGAGCAGAATATAAACAGTGTATTCAGTAAAGCTGGAGTTAACAGCTCCCTTTTGAGGGGGAGGCTGCTTGCTCGGCTGTTGTGGAGTCATTTTGGAGAGCAGTTTTTTTGGGGGGTGGGGGGGGCGGGTGGATTGTGGCGCAAGCTCGGATGGAAGAGAAGAGGGAGATCAGTTTATGTGAAGATGCGAGGTAACGTTGAGCTGATATCTTATAATCACTCTATTAATTGACGTGCTAATTGTCATGTAAACAAACAGTGCTCGCTTGGAAGCGCCGTTTACGCATGGGGGCGTGGAGAGAATTAATCATCGCGCACATATTTATTTCTTTGCCAGCCTGCTGAAAATGTGCATCCCCACTTTTTTTTGTTGTTGGTATTTTACTAGTTTTATTTTATCATTGATATAAAAATAATGACATGTGGCCTATTTAATCCGGAAATACCTACATTTTTGTGGATTTTTTTTCTCCCTCATACACACAGACACACAGATGAACATCCAGGGCGAGATCGCACGAAGTGTAGATTCACCGGGATGTAAACCAATACGTTTAAGAAATTATTGACAGCGTCTCTGCCGTGTGTGTGTGTTTTTTCTCTCTCTTCCTGCTTGGCTCGTTCGGCTCTCCGTTCCTCCTCCTCCTCCTCCTCCTCCTCCTCCTCCCATTCCCGTGCCGTTCAGCCTGCCTCCTGTCTATTGTGCCTAATTTCCTCTATTGAAAAACACTGCGGAGTTGTTGTTTTTTTAATTATTACACCAAATGGAAACAGTGTGTTTAGAGGCGGGAGCGCCGGATCACGGTTGGATATGTTTGTCAGCGGTTGTGTGTGTAGGTTGGTGTCTGGGCTGGCACAGAAAGGGGGGTTGGGCAACAATGAGGAATCGACGCTGACTTGAATGATATTGTAATAATTAACGATATTAATTGTGGCTAATTAATTAAGGCGGATTAATTAGATGTATAGTTATTTTAATTTCGCATATAAAATTGATCCAGGAACACAATATACAAAAAAATAGGAACGTGTGTTTGAATGAAAATTGCCTATTATCATTATAACTATATTTACAGCAATTTACTCATTTTCATTTTGACCTTAAATGATGAGTGGATTTCAACAGTGGCTGTGTTTTTCAGTGATTACAACTATATATTAAAGAGAATGATGTTTTGAATAAGTGCTATTTGTGGATGTTTGAACAGTGTGTGGAAATGAGAGGTGATAACTGCACAGAGGGTAACTTGCAGTCATGTGTGTATTGGGGCCATGTGCTTTCTGCTGGTGCTGTTGTGACTGGGGGAGTGTTATCCATTACACGTAAGAAGCAAGTAAAATGGAGCAAATTGTTATTACTATTTTTATCAGTCCGTTGATGTGTGTGTGTGTGTGTGTGTGTGTGTGTGTGTTCGCCGTGGCTCTGTGTGTACCTGAGAGGGGCTTGTGCACTGATATGTGCTTAGAAACACTGATCACGTCTCTGAACCAGCAAGGATATTTTAAAGCAATTAAGGGGTCATTAATTGTGTGCGTGTGTGTGTGTGTCACGGAGACAGAGAATAAGTGTTAATGTCAGTGCTCAGATAAAGGAATGGGGGGAAAAAATGTGCGAGTGGATTAATTGTTTCATTTCAGGCTTATTTGACCCCGTTCTGATATTTAAATTCAATGTGTCTGAAACAAAGCTGATTACCGCATGTCTGATTAACAAATTAATACATCCTGAAATAAACACAGTGCTGCACGCTGTATATGCATCTCTCTCATCCTGTGGTGAATCGCACTGAGTGTCCCCATGTGTCAGTGGAATCAGACACACATTGTGTTTTACTACAGTGTGGCTTTCATTCTGCTTCATGTTTATGTCCCCCCCCCGCTGTTGTACTACTATACTGCATGTGAACTGTATCCATATCCACTTAAAAGGCAAACATTTCAACTGAATTTCAGCATTCATTTTGTTGTGGATGCCGTTTTTAAATCTTTTTTCATTTTGTCATATAAATATTTAATAATTAATAATTTTGCCAGAGTGCTTTTCATGCATTTGTAATGATGATTTTTTTTTTGAGAGTGAATGTAAAGGAAGCTCTTTTTTTTATTATTATTTTTTTTTATTAGCCTCAGTTTATTTCCGTTGAAACCCTTTTGGGTCAGTAACCTTGTTTTTCACTTCTTCTAATTCTGCTGAAAATATTTTTTTTGTATGTGACGTGCTTAAGAGTTTGAAACTAAATGGACTCAAGCCAAAGAAAGGACCTTTTTGTGTACAGGCCACAGTTGCTTGTAAATACTTTTTTAAAATGCTTTTCTTTACATTATTAGTCAGTTTTTGGCGCCATGTTAATGCTTGGGGGGGGGGTCTTTTCCTTGCCACTTGGGTCAGGGTCACTGCATGCTGAGCAACAAAACACATAGTGCTAGTATGGGTTTGACGCCTTGACACATGAGCTTTTTGCTACAAAGTGGCTTGAACACATTTCTTTCAGTTTCCCTTTTTACTTCCTGCTGCCCTCTGACTGGTATTTTGTCATTTACCAGTCTGAATAGAGTGTGTGTGTGTGTGTGTGTGTGTGTGTGTGTGTGTGTGTGTGTGTTTGTGTTCAGGTGAAGCTATACCGGCACATCAGTGCAGACCACCTGCTGCAGGTCTGCTCCAGAGTTTGTCCGCTGCTGGAGAGGGAGGTCCCCGCCAGCGTGCCTGGACTCACCAGCCTGCTGGGGGCCGGCAGGCAGAATCTCCTTCGCACCAGCAAGAGTGAGTGGATGTATAGTACTGCTGTAAAGAGCTACTTTAATGTACACATGTGCAAAAGAATACACCCACTCAGGCAACTGCTGTATTTCTCTGCATGTGTGTGTAGACTAACAGACCTCATGCAAATGCATTCTTTCATGCGCTTATGTAAATATAAGCGCATGCATACAGAACTGCTCACATAGACGAGTCATAATACATACTAGAGCTGCAATGATTAGTCGATTCATCTCAGTCATTTTTCAAGCAGAAATGTCAAACATTTGCTGGTTCTTAAATGTTCCAGCTTCTTAAATGTGAGGATTTCCTGCTTTTCTTTGTCATGTATGACAGTAAATGAAGAGTGTTTGGGTTTTGGACTGTTGGTTGGACAAAAGAAGCAATTTGAAGACGTCATTTTGGACTCTGGGAAATTGTGATGTGATCGTTTTTCACAATTTTGTAGACTAAACGATGAATCGTGAAAATAATCAATAATGTTAGTAATAATTGTTAGTTGCAGCCCTATATATAAACAGTATGATGTTTTTTCATGCGTCTCTTTTGTGTCCATCTTTCTCCAGGTTGCAAGCATGTTGTGTGGAAGGGCTCAGCGCTGGCTGCGCTGCACTGTGGACGACCGCCGGAGCCGCCTATTATCTACGGGAGCCCACCTAATATTGGTAAAGAAAACACAAAAAAATAACGTTCAACCAATCTTTACTCTTTTTTCATGCCTTTGATATTCAGGCTATGAGTCAGATCTTACATGCTCTACTGTATCTTTGCTTGCCAGTAGCATTTGACAGCGGCATTGTTATTGATTTACTTCAGAATCACAGTTGTGGCCCATTTTCATGTTCTTAAAAATCCTTTATTAAACGAGTGGGTTTCCATTGATTTGCTGCTGAATTTCTTCCCATGTAATGTAACCGGTGTGTATCTTTTCTCGCCACGCAGTTGAGACGAGCTTCGGCCGTCGACTGAACGGCTCCTACCGTCTCCGGCAGCTGGTGCCCACGGCTGTATACCAGCACATGAAGATGCACAAGAGGATCCTGGGACACCTGTCGTCCGTGTACTGCGTCACCTTCGACAGGACGGGACGGCGCATCTTCACGGTAAGCCTGCAGTCTTTGCGTGCGTGCATGTGTGTGTTGACCTCAGCTGGGATACGTCTCACTGCTCGCGATGCCTCTGTGTGTGCTCTGGGTGTTCAAGGAGCCTATTCAAAGGGATTTCAGTGACATTGTTGTGCGCTAGTGTATTTGTTTAGAGTCACCTCTTGTGTGCTGTGCATGTGTCTGATCGTCACAAGCTGTCTTTTGCTTACCAAGATGACCAAGCGCCTGTATTCCCTGTTGTAACAGTTGTGGTAGGAGGTAATTACTGTTTACCTTAATGTGGTGCAACGCTTTTCCTGAATGACTCACAGCTATAGCTGAATTCAGCCCGCAGGGGAGCAAACGCACACATCTGTAGGATAATAATGGTATTTTAAAGAAGGGAAACAAGGGAGTCCCATGGTCTCTCAAAAGGAGGAAGTTGACCTTTGCCCTCTGGATGCCACTTGTATACATGTGCAGGGTTAGCTTCCTCTTCCATGTGGCTGAGTTAGACAAACAGCACAGGTAAAGTGTTCAATATTGAATGAACAATGTGATAATGTTGATTGCATGTTGCCGTCCTTCTGTTTGGATCCTTGAGTCAAACACTGCCTGCTGCTATACACCATTTTCAGCATTCACTCCTTAAATCTCTAAAAATGGCTGGCTGCTGAGAGGGAGGGGGGGTTAGATTGACTCTCTCCGTCTCTCTTTCCAATGTTCATACACTCCCTGCACTTGCTCTCTCTCTCTCTGTCTCTGTCTCTCTCTTCCTTTTTCTCTCTCTCATCCTGCGCTGCCCCTCCTTTGTTCCTTTCTCCCCCCCCCTTCTTGCTATTTCTCATCATAACTGGAAAAAATGTTTCCTCTGAGGCGCTGGCTAAGTGCCAGAATTAAAATTCGTTCTTGGTCTCCCTCACTCTCTCCTTCTTCCTTTTTTCTCTCTGCTTGTTTTCCCTCTCTCTCTCTCTCTCTCGCTCTCGCTTGCTGTCTCCTTTCATCACAAGATCATTTTTATTTATATATTTTCTTATTTTTGGATCTCTGAGTCTATTAACTCAGACGTTGCTGCAGTGGAAGGCAGATCGATTGATTATCGATTATTTTATTTAGCGTAAAACATTCACTGTGATCATTTGTGATCAATGAGCATGTGGCATGTAGGTTGCTTGAACAACTGATTAGCAAACATCCATATTGATTTGTGTAATATAGCTTTAGAAATGGCTGCAAGCTCATTATCATGCCCATAGGGAGGACAAATGAGACTAGCTAGTATGCATTATTTGTCCCTGTGACGGTAGCTAACATAACTTCACATATATAGCGACAAGGAAAGTTAGCGTCAAGTCTCGGGCTTTTCCAAACCCTGCACCTGTCAGGCCTGGCTCTCATTCGGGCATATCAGTTTTTCGCCCACCTCGCTGCAGCCGTAATTTGTCCTTGAGCTTTTTTTTTTCTAAATTGCCAAGGGAACGCTTGCTGTCTTGATCAGTCCACATAAAATAACAGCTCCAGTCATACCGTTCTACAGGCGACAGAGCGGGTGATTATGATTTATTCAAAGTAGGCGGGGGTTGGTGTTTTCATCTCACATTTCCTCCTAAAATCTATGCTGATACTGATAGTGTGGCCTGTCTTATAAAATACTTAGCAAATATAAACAGGATGGATGTCTCTGCATGTTGTGTAACTAACCAACTGGAATCAAATCAGCCTGTATGATATGCAAACCTGATAGTCAGGTTAGGAAAATTGTGCCATCACATTTTTGCAAATGTACTTACATTTCTAACATTACATGGTTTTTATTCCTCATTTACTGACGTGGCTGTATGTCTATTTCTACCTTTTTCACATGTCACTTCTTTATTTCCAGCTTGTACAAAATCACACAAACTAGTTGTGTGTTGTTTTTTTTAAAGATAAAGATATTAGATCACATCACACTGCGTTTTTGCATCTTGACACTTGTTACCTGTTGGGTTTTTAAATTATTTTGAGATCGTAATCAAGGCACAGATGGGTCTGGCACCATGCTGAATCACAAACACCCTTTAACCCCTTACAAGCTGGCTCACCAGAAAATCCAGACATTCTCAGCTGAGTCCCTGTAGAGTGTTTCCATGTCTTGATTAAGGCTCTTGATGGTGCATTTTTTAATCCAGTTTAAAGACTGTAAGACGCTGCCTCTAGGCTACCACATTTATCATAGGCCTGACTTTGTTTATTATTATGGCCTGTTTTGAAGCATTGCTTTTGTGTTCCCTTCTATGCTGCTAAGAGGGTTTCACTTCTTAAATTGCCTTTTTTTCTAGAGCAAGCTACAGCTTGTGTCAAAATGAGACTTCTTGTGACGTCTTAGTGAAGCCTCAGTCAATACACAGTCGTGTTTCTCTACAGTTTGAGATTACTCTATTTTCTTTGGTGCAGTTGTACTTCATTTCTGCTACTCTCAGGGAGTACTCTCCGAGCAGGCCGGCCTATCTCACAGTGGTGTGAAAAGTCTCAGTTCTGAACTGTCTGGGTAGTGAGTCAGTCAGTGTGTCTGAATTGTCCTGTTCCTCGTGGTTAAATGGCATGCCGAATGACATTCACTGTGTTTACCTGCACACTGTAACCCTATATGTGAATAACCAAATGAAGGTAATAGTTTGAGGAAACATTTACATCTTTGGAGGAACCTGATTTCACCCAATAACCCTAATTTGCACAGTTTGTTTAATAATCAGCTTAATGTACAGATGCACTGTAGTTACCATCTATAGTTAGTATACTTATTGTTTATGCATTTATGAAGTTAATGTATCTAATTTACGTTTCCACCACTGACAGCCGAGCTGCTCTTTGTGTATAGAAATGCAACTTTGCATCTGAACTTACAGGTGTATACACTGTGTGTATGTATATGTATATANATATATATATATATATATATATATATATATATATATATATATATATATAAAATCAAACACAATCCGACTATTATATACTCACACCACAGTAACAACCTTAATTGGGCAATGCTTACTGTAATTTTGTCCATAATTTGACTTTAGATAGCCTAAGATAATCCTGCGGAGGCGTTCACATGACAGCTGCAGTGTTCACCTATTGCCTTTGCTGGTAATAATCAAATTAGCAGCGCATATGTAAATGCATTGATGGCACTTGTGCAAATGACGATCTAGTGCCTTGAAATGTTCACTGTCACTTTTTGAAACACTGCACATTAGTCACTTCTACTTTTTGTATCTGAAGAACCTCATTGCTTCTTCTGTTTGTGTTCCAAGTTTGCAAATGTTGCTGACAGTCTGAGACTGCAGTGTGCCCAGATATATTTTAAAATTCTTTTGAACTTGACATGTTTAATTTGTCTTACTAGAAGTGTGCCTTAGAGGCAGACGCGCCACATCTCAAACTATATGAAACACCAGTCTTCACTCACGTATGATGGCCATGTTGGCGGTGCTTTCTTTCTTTTCCAGGGCTCAGACGACTGCCTTGTGAAGATCTGGGGAACAGATGACGGGCGTCTGCTGGCGACGCTGCGAGGTCACGCCGCTGAGATTTCCGACATGGCCGTCAGCTACGAGAACACCATGATCGCTGCCGGGTCCTGTGACAAGACTATCAGAGTGTGGTGCTTACAGACCTGCGCGCCTTTGGCCGTCCTGGAGGGACATGCAGCCTCCATCACCTCACTGCAGGTACGAGGATGGTCCCGGTGTTTGGTTTTGCATGTATATTTGTCTGCGTGCATTTGTTATTTTGTTTTCTTTTAACTCTTGTCTCTCTGTAGAGTGTGTGTGTGTCTGTAACAATACATTGTATAAACTTCATCCAAACTGGATGAAGTTTGCTCTTGTTAGACTGTTAGTCTAGGTGATGTTTTTGTTGGTTTGCATGTTGATTCATTTTATGTTGCCAAATATGATGTATTCTGTGTAACTGCATGGTAGAATGGAAAAGTCACTAAAGCAGTATTTAGATTATGACAAACTGAAACTGCAATCAACTGTAAAACCTCTAACATATGGGCAATGCATGACATGATTGACTGAGATCCAATATGTAAAAAAATGCCAGTATTGGTTCAATGAGCAGACTCATTTTTACAATCAGAAATTTGCATAATGGTGTTGTAAGATCAAGGATAAGGCAGGCGTTATTCTGTTTTTCTTCTTGTCAGGAAATCCCATGAAAATACCACAAACAACAGCGTGTTGGTTTCCACCTTCCCTTCCCTGTCTGTGGCATTCAGCCTCAAGCTGTTTGTTGCTACTGAAGATGTGAATCTTGAAAGTTATTTCCTGAAACAGCTGGATATTGCAGTTTTTAGCAAATGTTACGCAAACGAGAGTAAATAGTGCATTTGTTGAGGGCTGATTTCAACCGCAAATTAATACACCCCAGTAAGTATTTATGGCAGTAGGGGTAAAGTGGGATTTACTAAAAATAAACTACAGTGCCCACGTTCATTGTAATAAAGGAACATGTCATCCGGATCAACGTTGTGGCTCATTCATGGGTTTTGAATAGTTTAGCACAACAATGGAGGTCTATGGCACAGAGGACTAGGCTATACCAGGCTTTGGCTACACAGGCAATACTTTTTTGTACGATCACTTGGTTGGTTTTGGTCTTTTCTTGGGATTTGTCGACAGTAAGACAAATACAGAACATTGCCAGCCTTATTCTGTAAAGTTTCAGCATTTATACCGTGAAGTGTTTGGGATGGGCCTTTATGTTCTCTGTTTAAAATTAGTTATTGAGCTTAGCTTATTTTTTTATTGACATATTAGCTTGTTGCTAATCTCTCACCTCTCCCTACATGGTTATGGATGCTTTTTAAGTTTATGTATTCTTACGTTAATTGTCCTTCCTTTTTTTTTGCTGTAGTGTTAGCAACGTCTTGATTGCTCTAATTGACCTCTAATTGGTTGTGTTTGCAGTTTTCTCCTCTCTGTTGCGGCTCCAAGCGCTACCTGTCCTCCACCGGAGCTGACGGCACCATCTGCTTCTGGCAGTGGGATGCACGCACGCTCAAGTTTGGGTGAGAAACACAGATGCAGTCACTGTTTTACATGTGCTGAATATACCTACTAAAAGTGTGTAAAGGAAGCCAGATTCAGCTAACATGCCCACCTGTAAAACCTGTTCCGTTAAAAACATGCAAACTGGTAGTTCAGTGTGTTTCATTTTAAATGTCTGTTTCTGTGTGCGTGTATGTGTGTGTGTGTCCAGTCAGAGGCCCAGTAAATTCACGGAGCGTTCCAGACCTGGTGTCCAGATGATCTGCTCCTCCTTCAGCGCAGGTGAACTTTGATTTTCACACATGCTTCCAGACCACCGGAGGGGAAACGGCAACAGAGCTGAAAAAATGTGCACAATTAGCCTCAGATTAACTGAAGAGTTAGCACAACAGACAGCCGCACTCAAGTAGGCCTGCTGCTTGTCAGGAAATGTGGAATAAGTGTGCTTCACAGTTGTTGAGGGTATATTTCTATTTTGAGATATTATTGACCTTGAACATTTGACAATTTACTTTAAAGTTTCTTTTGCACAAAGTTTTTGCATACAAGACCATTTTTTGTCTTGCCACAATTTGATCCTTAAAGTGTATATTAAGTTTTTTTACATTATTTATGTTAAAGAAAAGTACTGGTATGAATTTTGTTACCCTGACGCTGTGTGTGTGTGTGTGTGTGTGTGTGTGTGTGTGTGTGTGTGTGTCCAGGTGGTATGTTCCTGGCCACAGGAAGCACGGATCACATCATCAGGGTGTACTACTTTGGGTCAGGCCAACCAGAGAAGATCTCCGAACTTGAGTCCCATACAGTGAGTCATCTGTTTGTTTTTTTACAAAAACTGTGCTTTAAAGTAACTCTCTGTATGATTTATGGATCAACGAGTTTAATTTTAGAGTTGGTTTATCTATTTGTCTTGTACTGTTTTCTATTTTCAAAACAAAAAATTATAAAACCAAGGTTTTATATCTGCATCAGTCAGCAGATTGTTTCTGAAAACCTTATTATATTTAGCGTGAAAGTTCATTATTGACCTTTGAAACTGTAGTTTGACCAAAAATAAACCTCAAGGTCCACTTACTTGCTTTTTGCAAATCTTTCAACTGTACTTCATGGACTTCCTCAGCAGATGGAGTTTGCTCAGTTGTTTTGGAGATTGTTGGTGTTGTCATGGAGAGATTGGTCATCATTCTCCATGACAACTGAGCAAACTCCATCAACTGAGGAAGACGGTGAGCTGTAGTTGAAAGCTCTGGAAAAAGCTAGTAAGATGACCTTGAGTTAAGATTTTTATTTTGGTCACAAACATGATTTATTGGTAATATGCAATAAAATTGTCATGATTTGGAAGACTAGCAGAGGAAATGCTTACTACTCATTGCGCTGATTTGACTTTTCTCTTGTATTTTTCTCACCTAGGACAAAGTTGACAGCATCCAATTTTCACATTGCAGTGACAGGTAGGTTTGCACAGTTGGTGTGTGTGTGTGTGTGTGTGTGTGTGAGCTATATAATAGGTGTAGTTAATTTTTGTGTGTGCACTGCTTGTTTGTTTTTTATGAAACCTCCGGGTGTAATATGACTTGATGGTGTCAGCAGAAACATCAACTTTACCTACTATCTGATACATGCTCTAATAAACGTCCTCTTGCGCGCACACACACACACACACACACACACACACACACACACACACACACACACACACACGCACGCACTTGCACATATCATGCATTCTCTGAGTGTTAAATTGTGTGTGCCTATGTGGAGTTTGCAGAAAAATATGCTCAGCTATAATTCCCCTGGGTTGCTGTAATCTCAGCAGTGAGGGAGGTAGAGTGTCTATGCAAAAAGGACGGGTGGAGGAGGTGGAGGAAAAGTGAGGGTACATACAATTAGTGTATCCTGATGTATGGAGATGAAAGCATTCATTGTATTGCTAAAAAGCTGAAATATAACCAAGCGTATCAAATCTGTGTTTGTGTGTTGCAGGTTTGTAAGCGGGAGCAGGGATGGTACAGCACGAATCTGGCAGCTGCAGCCTCAGGGCTGGAGGAGCATTCTGCTGGACATGCAGACCAAATTACCCGGGTATGTGTGTGTGTGACTGTCAGAGTCTGGATTCCCACCAGCGCTGCTGCGCTTAGAGCTCAGAGCCATGGGTTATAATGTCAGTCTAAATTTTACAAAAATCAATCATGTTGTGTACAAAAGTCCCAGACCTAGTGTGTGTGAACATTCCCTGTTGAAAACTATGAACTGTGTAGAAAGTAGTGAAAACATTTATTTAGGAATAATTGAAAGAGACTTAATGCCCTTTGTACCAGCAGCAAAATGCTTTTCTTCCAATAATTGACATTTTGCATTTATTTATTTAGAGTATGGTGACCTACTACATAATCTACCCTACACAAATAATTAAGTTACAGAAGAAAACGGCACATTCACACCTGTGGCATAAAGTGTGACACAGTGATTGATTACCCGACTGCTCCCAGACAGAAAATAGATTTACTGCAGGCGTCACAGACAGTGAATGAATGGAGATGTCACTGACAGGCTATCAAAGTCTTTATTGCCTGAATGAACACGACAAACATGAGACAGCAATGAGAATAAATACAGATTTTAAGATAACTTGGTTATCTAAAAAAAAAAAAACTAGACAGATACATAGATCTACTTATATGACTATGTTCCTATGCTGAGAAAAAGTACAAAAGTACATACTCCCTGAGTCAGGAAATTGCACAAGAAATTGTTGTTATGTAAACAGTAACAGCAGATGTTGTGAATAATGATCTTAAACTGTAAAGAGATAAGGTTGAGCTGTCAGATTGACCAGCTCCTCATTAATGGTGCATAAAGAAACTGAAGATACTAGATTCTATTCAGTAGCAGGAATGGCCAGGTGATACATTGTTCACTTCTTTGATCAACATTTTACAATATGTCTTTTATTTGCTCTTTTATGCAATTTGTGTGTTTACTGTGTAAACCGAACTGACCTCAGTTGGCCCAAACATGACCTCCGCGTATCAACACCTTCCCTTCAGGAAGTACAACCCTCCTCCGCTGGAAGACAAGGTGACCAAGCTGAAGGTTACCATGGTAGCATGGGATCGCCATGACAGCACAGTGATCACAGCGGCCAACAATCTGACGCTGAAGGTGTGGAACTCCACCACCGGCAACCTCGTCCACGTCCTGATGGTATGTAGGGATGCAACACAATCACATGCAAACACAGATACACATGTAAAAACACAATATAAAAAGTAATGAATTTAACTTTCATGACATTTTAAGGGTTCTTTGTCAGTCATACAATTTGCACTTCATCTACTCATAATTTACCTTCTAATTATGAGTAGATGATAATTACTGCTAAAGTTGCTGCTAAAGTGATTTTTTTGGACTGTCAGAGACTCTCCCTAGTGATGCATTCAAGGACATGGGACATTTGACGGTTGCCTAAAAAGCAATGTGTTAAAACCCAGAAGAAAAACAAAAAGTAAATGTGGACATACATTGGTAAAAGATATGACTTTGATTGTTTCTTGCCTTAAAAAAAGTTTCTGTTTGGTAGCTGACCCTGAAAACTCTGCTATCAGACTGCCCTTAAACACAACTCACAGGAAGAGTAACAAGCACAGAGGGAACACACACTGATGAGCTCTTCTCCTCTGTCTTTTTTAATTCCTTGGAATGTCTTAATCTAGATGTTGGTGTTGTTTAATGACAGGGTCACGAGGATGAGGTGTTTGTTCTGGAGCCACACCCCTTTGATCCAAGAATCCTTTTCTCAGCGGGGCATGATGGGAATTGCATTGTGTGGGACCTGGCCAGAGGAGTCAAGATCCGCTCCTATTTCAACATGGTGAGACCTTTGAGCACCGTGTGCCTGTCTCTTTGTCTCATTGTCTCTCACTCACTGTCTTCTCTTTGGCTGTGTTCACACTGAAGCTGAGTGTGACCAGATCCTCATAGCTCCCATGTGACACAGATGTCATGTTTTCAATTAGCAAAAAGATACACAGATTTTTTTCCCTTTAGTCTTTGCTTCTTTCCACCTACACGTGCTTTCCCTTTCCTTTCTCAGTGTCACCCTTCGTCTCACATTCTTTCCCTCTCACTCGCCATTGCTCCCCCCCGCCCTCATTGCTTTCACTTTCTCTCTTTGCTTTCTTTCTGTTCTCTCCTCAATGCATTTTCTCTGTCGTATATCACCTAGTGTGTTAATCATTGTACCCACTGTTGTATTTCCTGCCTGTGTCTCCATGGTAACCAAGGACAGCATTAATCACAGTCCCAGAACAAGTGAGTCACTCAGTGATCTGCTCAGCCAGCCAAATCTTGGTGTTGAACATTGACAGTGAATAGTTTAATATCACAAAGTTTGTGATTGTGAAATGGTCCAAATTTATGGAATCTGATTTTTATCAATATAATAAAACAAAACTTCTTAAATATCAAACAAAAAAAAAGAATCTGATAGAGAATAAAACTTGAAGTAAAGTTAAAAAAAATAAGTCATCCCAGCTATCATTAGCCAAACTCATTAGCCAATGGGGACGCACCCCCTGAAAAAAACCCACCCATGCGAGAGGTTTGTGTCAGAGCTGCAAACAAAAGGTCTGATCAGTTTATATATTAAATTATCAAAAAAGTAAAAGACCAATAGTTTACATGATTACACAAATTCTTATTGATTATACTGACACTAATTTCAGTTTGAAACTTGTGACTATGTAACTATTGCTAAATAGCAGCCCCTGTGGACACAAGTGACAATTACAGGATAATAGTGAATGCTAAAATGTAGTGTAAGAGTAGCACAAGTAGAAAGGAATCATATAATCAGAGAACTGACTCAGTAATGTCAGTTATAGAGCAATATCTATCTAAACGTTGCCAGCAGTGGAATTGAACTCGTGTCCCTCTGACTAGGCCGTCCTCTAAACCACTTGACCACATGTCATGTTAGCTAACATTAGCCACCATGTAGTGTATTAAATTGAGCAAGGAGAAATTTATTAACGGTTAATTTAACTTTTCATTTACAAGAGGAAGAGTGTGTTTTTTTTTTTTTCTTCTTTCAAAAGTTACATAGTCTTACTTTAATGGAGCCAAGCCTTGAAGCCAGTTCAACCAGAGTTGTCCTGCTACTATTTACATGTGACATAATCTGCTTTCTGCATCTTGTATCCAACACACCCTTTGCGGTACAGCGGTTCAGCTGACCTGCGCTACTCATTCTTATCATCCGCTGCAAACTGTTTCATCAGGGCTACTGCAGCCCTTTTTTAACTTAGCTACATGAATTTGTTTGCTAGCAAGTAGGGGACTTCCCTAAATCCTCTAGAAAGTCTCAGAGCAGGTTGTTCTGTACACTTTTGTTACACAATATCTGGATGTTTGTTTTGTCTACTAACACCACTATTCAGCACCTTCTAGAGTTGCCTCTCCTCCAGCTGGCTAAAATACACACCTTTACTGCATATATCCAAGTAGAAGATGATTGAAAGTTCAGTGCTTCAGTTTCATCTGGGTTAAGCTGTGTGTGAGTTCAATGGCTTTGGCAGACGAACAGTCTTTTTTTACTGAATAAGGGACAAAGAAGCAAGAACTCTAAAGAAACGTTTTCATCTTGTGATTGAATGGAGCTCTTGTGAGACTGAAGGAATACCCACAGAACGGTCGGCTGGCAGTCAGAACAGTTAGGGTTTTCTGTTGATGAAGTTTCAGTGGTGCTGCAGGCGGTGCTCTGATTTGTAATAGTGGATATATCACCGCTCTTGCTGTCTATAAAACTCTGTTTATTCCACTATTACTGCTGGAAATGAGAAATGCTACCTGCCACGAGGTCTACCTGACAAAATACTTTGCAATGTTCATAGTCTGGCTATTTGCTGAATCATAAATGTGTTATTTTTGTACTAGACATTTTGAGTTGACTGTATCCCTGCCATACAACTGTTACGGTTGCGTAGAATTCCCCCTGGTAGTGTAACACTATGATTTACAGTGTGCACCTATTTCCCTAACCCCCCACCCCACCCCCACCCCCTCTCTCTCTGTGTGGCTAGATCGAGGGCCAAGGGCACGGGGCGTTGTTTGACTGCAAATGTAGTCCAGATGGGCAGCATTTTGCAGCCACTGACTCCCATGGACACCTGCTCATCTTTGGCTTTGGCTCCAGCAGCAAGTATGACAAGGTAAAGCCATACCTTTGATATTTAAACACATCCATATACATGACATTTAACAACAACTCGCGTAATTGATGTTATCAGTAATAACAAACGCCCATGTCACCTTGCCAGATCGGTGGTACAGAAGTATGAGTAAATGTGCCTTGTTGTTTTTCAGATAGCGGACCAGATGTTCTTCCACACCGACTACCGGCCCCTGATCCGGGATGCCAACAATTACGTGCTGGACGAGCAGACTCAGCAGGCGCCACACCTAATGCCACCTCCCTTCCTGGTGGATGTGGACGGGAACCCCCACCCCCCTAGATACCAGCGGCTGGTGCCTGGCAGGGAGGGCTGCAGGGATGAGCAGCTGATCCCGCAGATGGGTGTCACTTCCTCGGGTACAGAGGCTGAAATCAGACCCTCTGGATTATCTCTTACTCTGCATGGTCTGGGGGCATGAACTCAGTTGTAGTTCTGCTCCACTCTTGTGGGCTTGTGCACTTCAGATCAGATCTTTACCTGGAGCTCTCCTGTCTAATCGTAACCCATTATGTCAGCTGATCACAGATGCTTTTGTCAAGCCGATCATGCCGCTCTCATAGCCTGACGAGAATGTTATCTGTCCCCAAATGTGCTTCATGAGAGGCTTTTACTGAAGCTACACCAGCATTGGCAATTAAAACCAGAATTAATAAGGCAGTTTAAAATCTTGGCAGGGGTAAAAACAGAAACAAACAGTAGCTAATGAAATGCATCAGTAGTGCACAGTGGAGATAGGTGAAGGAGGCGGGGCGGGGGGGTTTCTTGTGAGACAGTATGACTCTATGTGCATCTCTGAGGTTTTATATAGGATAGTGTTAAACTAACCTTGCCCTGCTTTCAGCTTTTAAAAGTCATCGCCTTTTTTTTCGTCTTTGAAGTTGATGGTAGAGCATTGTGACGTGCAGAGTACAGGAATTTTTAGCTGAGCTCCACTGAATAGAAATGGAAATTAATGCCATAAAGCAATGTGTATATCCAGTTAGTATAAGACAGTAGTGGTCTTCTTTGAGTGTAATTGTTGTTAGATTTTAGCTTTTTTACATTTTACCAGAACTGTCTCTCTTTCTGTTTCTCTTCCACTTACTCCGTCCTTGTCTGTGTCAGGCCTGAACCAAGTGGTGAGTGAGCAGGCGGTGGACGGCTCCAGTCCCCTGGACACTATGATTCAGAGGCTGCAGCAGGAACAGGACCAAAGACTGGGAGCGAATGACGCCTCTGCTTCTGCTGCTGCAAACACCAGGGCCAGCAGAGGTAAGAAAGACCGCGCGCATCACGACAGGAAGGTCATACTATTGTAGTGTGGGCAGCTTTTCATTGTGGTTCACACGCTTTGCCAATTAGGTTTAGTTTTGGTTTTCACCTGCCCTGGAGTAGCAAGGACAAGGACATTATTCGGGGAAATTCAAACATTAAGTCGGTGTCTAAATTGAGTAAAAAAGCTGAAGCTTTCTAAACACTGTGGCACTTTTATGTTGCAAATTCCACTTATCTTTGAAGCAGGTTAAAAACAAGCTGAGAATTATTTGCAGATATTTTTTCATTGGCAAGTCATATAAACTATGCAACACAAACAATTCCCAGTTATGCAAAACAAGCATTCTGAGCAATACAGAGAAGTGATCTTCACTTAATCCTCAGTGGGAGATTTGTGTTTTGGTCATCTTATCCACTAAATGATAAAACATAAAGCAGATCTTAATCATCCAGGTGCTCCATACTAACACATTAGCATACACTATGTTCAGTAATTGCCTGCATGCAGCCGGCTTTATTTAACAGGAAGAACCTGCAGCCTTCTTGGTAACAAAATCACGAGTGTCTTTATTGTAAATTCCATTAGGTTTTACAAATGAAATATCACTAACTCAGTAACTGACTCCCTGCTGGTTACAATCATTGTTTTTTTCTCTTGTCTGTCATTGCGTCTCTTACTCAGTCACTTTTCGAGCTGAAAGGATTAGTAGTAACTATTTCGTTAAACGATTAATGGTTTCCCCCAGTCTTTTTTTAAGCAAAAATACCAAATATATTCGCTGGTTCCAGCTTCTTAAATGTGAACTCATCTGCTATCATTCATCAGGTTCAATGAAGTGTTAGTAATATGCACATCTGAGTGAATGATCTACTAGAAACACATGGATGAGTTTGGTGTCAGTGTCCTTTATCAAGTATGTTAATCAGCGGCACAGTCTCCCCCCAAAACTGGTGTATCACTTAAATGCTGTAAAAGCACTGAAAGCACTGTTTTTTCTCTCTTTGACGTCTCTCTCCCTCAGGGTCGGTGGGGTCACCCACAGAGGTGCACTCCCCGCCCAATGTGGGCCTGCGTCGCAGCGGGCAGATCGAGGGTGTCCGCCAGATGCACAGCAACGCCCCACGCAGCCAGATGGCCACAGAGGGAGACCTGGTGGCCTGGAGCCGCAGGGTGCTGGTCCCTGAGCTGGAGGACGCCTCTGTCAGGTAACACACACACACACACACACACATACACACACACACACACACACATACACACACACATACTGGCAAAACTGATTTCACAGAGAGGAACGTGTTTTTGGAAGTGGCAGTATTAATGCATGCCATGACTCTGTGTGTGTGTGTGTGTGTGTGTGTAGGAGACAGGTAAACTGGCGTGAGGCCAAAGGGGAGGAGGAGATCAATATTTATCAGTCGGAAAGGAGGAGACGTACCATCCACTCTCTCCCCAAGGAGAGCAGGGTAAGTGAATGAACACACACACACTCACACACACATTATTGTATTATAGGAACATGATTTTTCTCCCATAACCTTTTTACTCTTGACTTAACGTCTCTTAGACACAGGATTTCAGTTTATTTCTAATTAGAGATTTCTTGTTTCTTGCTCAGTTATTATTCCGCCATCAGCGCTCATATCGCCCGACTTTGTCTCGTTTCTGTCCTCCGCTCTCGGCTGTTGCAGGTTCATCCGACATCAGAGTGTGCGGCCGACGAGGGGCGGAGGAGCCAGGGCAACCACGGCTATCAGACTCGCGCTGCCATGGAGGAGACGAGTCGCCAGAGCGCCGAGGCCGCCGATGACGATGAAAGCACCTCAGAGGTAGATACTATACTGTCACCGCCTCGTTTTGAATTTGTGGGGGAGCTATGTGGTAGACCCTTCTTGAAACTCATCCAAAACACAGATGTCTTCAAAAATAGATCCGTGTTATACTTTAAGTTCCATTCTAACGATTTCATTCAGGCAGTATAATCTTTTCCCATTTTGGTGGCTCATCTAATTTGCTATAACTACTTTTGTACTCGTTCCTCTTGTCCAATTTCAGATCAGCTGATTTCACCAAAGACCTAGACTTAGACTTGCTAACCTTTTACTGCCCTGTGCTGTGAAATATGAACAAGTAATACATGAATTGATAGATTAGACTCTTTGCCTCTTCGCTATTTTTGTTCATTTTCCAAAAGAACACCCGGTAAACAATACCTTAAAACAGGAAAACAGTACCTTATAAAAATAAGCCAGGCCCAATGCATGGCAGAGTATACAATTAAAAACCTTAGATACATGGCATTCCCCTGCCTTCAAAGCAGTGTAGCAGTCCGGCAGTGTAATTAATCCTTAAAAACATTATGTCCACTTTCATAAAAGGAGTCCAACAGTGAAAAATAGTCAATTTGTTGAGCATTGGAGGGTTAAAGGGGGTGTAGCTCTGCTCAGTCCCACTTCATCTATTTGTTTATGATGCTGATACAAGCGCACTGAACTGCTCAGCTCACAACGATAGACAAACTTTTGTCTTAACTATACAGAACCTTTCTGATGCCACTGATTCTGTTTGTCTTTTTGCTCATCCATGTGTCCGTGCTAACATAAAATGACGTGTTTCCAGGGAGAGGTGGAGGTACGGCAAATCAATGGACATTCCTCAGAGGAGGAGAAGGACGAGGAGGCTAAGGAGCCCTGGCCGGATGACCACAGTAGTTCAAGGTAAGATACATGCGGTATATCACACACATTTATCATATCAGCCATCTCCCACAGATACACACACATACTATATGCAAATCAAAACCCAAGCTGATACATCTGCTCTCTCATAGCGACTACTCCAGCGATTACTCAGACTGGACGGCGGACGCAGGCATCAACCTTGAGCCACCCAAGAAGAGTGTGAAAGTGAAGAAGAAAAGCAGTGGCTCTGAGGAGGATGGAGAGAAGAAGAGGGAGGGCAAGAAAGAAAGGAAGAAGGAGAAAGCAGACAAAGACGGCGCGTTACCAAAGAAGAAGAAGCCAAAGGAGAAGAGGAAGGTTTGTCCTCAGCAATGGCCTTTGACAAAATAGTTCTTTCCTCCTTCGGGAGTGACGTTACTGCAATTCAAAGTTATTACCCATCAGCCATTTGCACAAATGAGTGTTCAGATTAAACAGTATTTAAATGGAAATTGTTTTTCATATGTGTGATCTATGTGTGTAAAGAGTGTAAAGATTCAACATTTTCTGCACATTTAACGTAAAAGTGGAAATTACAACTTTTAATATTAAGTATGGACACATTAGGTGAGGATTATTAGAACTAGAAAAGAAATGTTCCATGTTGCAAAACCTCAAACTTATGAAAGAACTGTTAATGAGTATTTATTTCATCGCATTTCATTCAGAGGTCAGAGCTACAGGAGGAAGGGCTGACTCTGGAGGAGTGGCTTCCCTCTGCCTGGATCACAGACACAGTCCCCCGCAGATGTCCTTACATACCCCAGATGGGAGACGAGGTACACGCCGCCTGTTTCTGTTTCGCTGTCCTCACCACATGTGCACCACATGTCTGCCGCTCATACCAAAACACTGGCTCATGTTTTACATAGCAACAAGACTACACGTCTGCACTAAATTTAGCGGCCCCATCAGGCTGCAATGCCCATTACTCGCAAGAAAATAAGGGGCACACTGACTGACATTGCAGTTGCTGGCAGCTAAAAATGTCTCTAAAGTATGTTGCCACAAGTTTTAGACTTTTAAGTAGAGTTGCATTCTAGAAAAATATACATAATGTGCCAGAATAAGATACAAGATACACTTCAGTGCGTTCTGTGGTATGTTTGAGTGGATGTATGTGTGTGTTTGTGCAGCTCTACTACTTCAGACAGGGACATGAAGCCTATGTGGAGATGGCCAAACAAAAAAAGATCTACAGCATCAATCCTAAGAAGCAGCCCTGGCACAAGATGGAGCTACGGGTAAGGAACAGTCTGACAAGGCGGCGCTCTTTAGATCCCATGTATGTAGAGATTTATATTGTCTCTTGATTTGTGTGCCCACCACCACTGAGGAGAAGCCCCTTAGAAAATCACAGTAGAGCCATGTAACAACAAATCTGCACACAGAGGACCTACATGTGAACAGTTAAGTTAATAATAATTCATTAAGAGCATGAAAGTAAAAATCACAGCGAAAGACTTTTCTCAACTTCTCTGATAGATATGTAGTGAAGAGCAGATCTTCCTCAGAATACATACTGATTCCTAGGAATCACTACGTAGTTGCAAGCCAACTTCAAATCACCACACAAACACACACACAGTCTTTAGCTTGCAAACCTCTTAGCGGTATTTCTTCTTTATCACGGAAACTTTTCTGGTTTCACTTTCATGTTTACTTTAATCCCTTCCCGCCCTAAAACTGCACCTCCACTAAAAGAAAAATGTCTGCAGAGAACCAAGTTTCATGTTCATGAAACAGTCTTAAAGAATAAGAACACTTAAAAGTAACAGTTTATGGGATTGCATTTTTACTTGGTATATTTTTCATTTCTTTTTCCATGTGTGGAGGCAGAAATAGCAATTTCTGTGCCAACAGCAGCCCATAATGCATTGCAGGCACAGTGTGCATCTTTCTGAATGTATCGCCTGTCGCGTGTGAAATGCAGGGTTCTCTTCTGCACCTTTTTTTTTGGTAATTTGAACAAACAAGGCATGGCAACACTAAAGCATTACTCTCTCCAGTTTCAAATGTACTGTAGCATCGCTAGCACTCTCTCAGCTTGCACTTATATTCATTTGCATTATCTGTTCTTTTATGTATCTGTGGTGTTCAGGAGCAGGAATTGATGAAGATAGTTGGCATCAAGTATGAGGTCGGCCTACCCACACTGTGCTGTCTGAAACTTTCCTTCCTGGACCCCGACACTGGCAAACTGACCGGAGGATCCTTCTCCATGAAGTAAGCATCCCACTCTTGTCTCCACTAGAGCTCCAGAGGGTCTCCAGCTTTTTGATAGCAAACTGTCAAGCTCAGGTGTCCGAAGACGAATTTTTAAGAATGAGTGTTGATACTATTTGTAGATGGTACATAATGCTACTTTACAGTGAGACTTAATTGAACTTTCCATTGTCCACCCTCGTTTTTCCAACAGTATGCAGATTTCCAGTGCCGACAGTGTGAAACTATTCTCCTAAGTAATCTATGTGCCTCCCTCCTCTGCTAAGTTTAAATATAACATTTCTTTTCTTAAATGAATTCTCATCTTGACACAAGACAAGACAGTACTCATAAAACATTTAATCTAGTAAACCTGACTGGCATTATAAAGTGAATACTGTTCACTGGTAAGCTGCTACTACAAATGTTATATGTTTGATCTGTTTTACACTGTTAATATGGCTGTTTTATTTACACTACCTTTGCTCTTTGACTTAATGTGCACATTTTTGTCTTGTTGCAGATACCATGACATGCCTGATGTAATCGACTTCCTGATACTGCGGCAGCAGTTTGACAATGCCAGAAAGAGGCAGTGGAGTATAGGTCAGCCAATTTTGCCTTTGTAGTCTCACTTAGAAGCAAGAAACGTGCGGAATTTGAAACAAATACCAAATATATGCAGGGTTCGTACAAAGTCTTGAAAGTTTGGAAAATGCTTAAATCCGAATATACTCAACATTAATATTCAATAAGTTCTGGTGATCATAATGGTGGTCATAATCTGGTGTTTCAAAAAATAGTTTAATATTTAAAATGAAACAATCCCATTGTCATATTTGTTGTCTCCTGGTATTTATAGTAACAGTTTAGATGTGATGATAAAGGCTTCAAGAGTCTCGAAATTTTTGGTTTAGGTACATTGACTCCTAAAAAGCTGTACGAACCCTGTGTATGTCACAAATATTTTCTAGCTCAATTCATGAAGTCAGTTGTTCCTTTCTTGTGAAGATCTAAACTAACTGCGACGTGTGTGTATAGGTGACAGGTTTCGGTCAGTGATTGACGATGCCTGGTGGTTTGGGACCATTGAGAGCCAGGAGCCCTACCAGCCTCAGTATCCTGACAGCCTGTTTCAGTGCTACAATGTCTGGTATGATCACAGCTGAGCTTACTCTATTTAGGGCTGTACGATTCAAAGCGCTATACAATCTCATTTTCACATGATAAATCTGTTGTATTTGGATCAGCAATGAGATTCAGTTGCATTAAACCAAGAGTTTGTAATTTCTCCCTAAAGTTGCATCAACAAACGACAAGACTGCGCAACCGCATGTGACAAACTGTGCACAGGCAGAGGGGGCTGAAATGAAAGCATATATATATATATACTGTATATATGTATAGCATGTGAAACTGAAATAACACAAATGAGACCAAAATTAATCAGAATCAAGGAAACCTCAAAGGAAGTAGAGTGAAGTGTCATATTGTCTGTTTTCATTAGGTTCAAATTAAGTGTAAAAACTACTTGCAATGATATCTGGCCGTAGTTGCAGCACTGCAGGTTAATGCCAGAAATGTGTTCAACACCTTGAAACGACACAAGAAAATGCAAAATGACGAAACTATAAATGTCATGATAACGACCCCGAACATTTCTGCTCCCCTACCAACATGAACCGTATATAGTGCGACACTATATTTGGAGCATACTCGACAAGCACTCATAGGTACATGGAGGTTACAGAAGAAACGTGAATGCACAATCGTGCAGGACTAATTTGCCAAAAATTTAATTATTAAAGTCGTGATGATTTTGAGAAATTTCATTTGGAATTTAGAGACAAAATCACTAAAGTTGGCTTTTGCAAAAGTGTGAAGACTTTGACTCGGATCACACTTGTGTAGTTGGTCTCTGAATCCTGGGACTGAACGAGTTTGAGATCTAACTTCCCACATTGACTGAATAAGAAATGTGAAACGATTTCATTCAAAGGTTTTACACGTAAAGGCCAGTTCAGACTAAAGATTCACGACGAGACGAAACTGTTGTAGAAAGTTGCAGCAGTGTGAATTGGCCCATCTCAGCTTGACTGGAGCCGGCTGATGGCGTCGCCTGCGACTCAGCTTGTCAAGTCGCCAGCGGCTGGTTTTAAAACCTAAGGCGCGTCACCTGTTTCAACAGCCAATCAGCTCGTAGCAAAGTCAGCTGGTCATCTCGACCCTCTTGTTTTTTTATGTTTTCGCCGTTTCATCAGTTCTAGAAATGCAACGGTTGCAAGTAACTCACTATCACTATCCTCATTCGTATTTTAAGATGCTACAAATTATATCCAGCTACAAAAAATGCCTGAAAAGTCGGCAGTTAGAACGGGAGTACAGAGAGTCGTTGTTATGGAAATGATACACCGTCTTGTCTGGTCGCATTGGTGTAAACTGGCCGATTTCAGAATGCTGCAGACCCGGCGCATTACAAGTTGCAAGTTTCAACTGGTATCGTCGCAAATCTTTGGTCTGAACTGGCCGTAACAGGAATTTGTCTGCTTGGGACAAATCCCAGGCAAATGTAGATAAATAGCTCCTTGTGATAAGGCCGCTGACACTCATTAACTGCACAAACACCTCACGGCTCAGATTGTTAAAGAAACTTGATGAAACCATTCTGGATGACAGTTTGACTTTGATATTTAATGACGCCAACTAAGACTGCCCTTTGTTTTGTGTTGCTCGGACTTTCATTGTCAGTGACATTCCAATTTGAAACATTAATAAGCACATTGTCTGTTTGAGTTATTTTTTTCTTGTCGGCACCGAGCGCTCATGGTCACTCACATTATTTGAAAAACCTTGTTAGAGAATGACCTCCACTTTCGGCTGTGGGAGAAGGACGTAAGTGCTTGCAATACGTCACATAGGCACAATACAAAACACAATGTGATGGTGTTGATGATTCATATCAACATTGTTTCCCATGCAGCTGGGATAATGGAGACACGGAGAAGATGAGTCCTTGGGATATGGAACCCATCCCTGATGATGGTAGGTCTCTCGAATACACCCACACTACAGTGCACACACATTTAAACTCTTTCTTGACAAATTCAAATATAATTGCGACATTTCACAATCTTGATGGGTTTTTCTGCCTCTGCTTTTCTTCACTGTGCAGCCACATTCCCTGACGAGTTGGGCACGAGTGTCCCGCTGACAGAAGAAGAACAGAAGGAGCTGCTGTATGTCCCCCTGGACGGGGAATGGGGCTGCCGCACACGCGCAGACGAGTGCGAACGCATCATCAAAGCCATCGACCAGCTCTGCACGCTCGGTACGACATCACCAAAGCCCCTGTGGAAATAACAGTCCACTCGTGTCACGTAAGCAGGGATGTGAAGTTAAGCCACGAGGGCACATTTCTCTTAAAGCAGCGGCAGCAGCGTGAGTCTACACAACATGAGTCACCGCTCAGAGCTCATCAGTGCGAGCCCAGCAGGGCCGCGGATCATATGTTCAAAGGAATAAGCTGCTAACACATTGAGCCAAATATTGAGGTGCTTGCTTGAGTTCCCGTTAAGTGATGTAATGTCAAATTAAGCGCCGACTTTGTATTACTGCACGCCTCCCAGTGGAGGAAAGCTGGTCTGAGGGCTCCCTCTAGTGACATTTTGGGGATTAAACGCACACGAGCACCAACAGCCTGCACGCTTAATCCTTCTAGATCTCTCCCTGTTACTCCTACGCTCTGCAAATGGCTTACAGGGCAGGATTTATATGAACTATTTTAGGTGCATCTAAATTTAGGTAAGAAAATCTTTAGCAAAAGGGACCACGGTGTGAGGTTAGCATTGCTATTGTAACACTGGACATATGCAGCGGAGGTGTTTCCAGTAATAATCCTCTTCTTCTTGTGTGCTCACCTGTCTTCCACCCCCAGATGTGGCAGCACCATTTGCCTTTCCGGTGGACCTACAAGCCTACCCCACGTACTGCACAGTAGTGGCCTACGTCACTGACCTCAGCACCATACGCGAGAGGCTGGTGAACCGCTTCTACAGGTACCTCACATCAGGCTGTGTTTGAGTAAAAGAGATGGCAGAAGATACAGAGTGTTTGTGTGTATGTGTGAGAGAGAATTAAACACCCACTCACCACATTTGTATTTCCTTTTCAGACGACTGTCCTCTCTGATGTGGGAGGTTCGTTATATTGAACACAACGCCCAAACTTTCAATGAGCCTGGATCATTCATTGTCACTACCGCCAAGTTTGTCTCTGACCTCATGCTGCAATTCATTAAGTGAGTGTGTTGCACTGTATCATTTATTCAAGAGCCTGTATGTTGTTTTAGAGAAAACTAATGTCAAAACTAATGCTCAGCGTCAACCAGTTCAGTTTTTGTCTTAAAGCAGTGATACTCAGCTCAACTCAAAGTTGCATATTTTAGCCTATCAGCAATCTGTGCCGTGCAAAAAGTTTGCCCACAGGAATTTCTGACAGGCAGACAACCCCGAAGGCAAACTTCTCCCAAATACCAGCACGGGGCTGCTGCAACTGGATTTGCCTCTAGTAAAGATGAGTGAGGACAGCAAACAGTGAAAGGTTGACAATGAAAACAGGCAATTCAATGCAAAATGGACAGATGAATTTGCCTTTATTTTGCCACCTCTCACCAAACCACCTTGCTGTATGCAAGGCTGCTAATATCAGGCGCCATCACGACAAAACATGCTAGCTTCAGTGCAATGTTCCCGTCTGGTAGCACTGCAAGATATCTGATAAATAATAGTAATGATAATTTATTAACTGGCCCCTGGCGTCCTGTAATTTTGCAAAAGTGGCCCCTGGGCAAAGCAAGTTGAGTATCCCTGTCTTAAAGCATTCCATAAAGAGAAAATCAGTTATCAAAACGTTGACATTTGCAGATATAGAGTCATTTCTGCTCTCCTTCTTTCTTCTTCTTCAGGGACCAAAGTCTGACAGACCTCATGCCCCTCTACAAAACTATGAAGAAGGCGACCTTCTCTGACTCTGAAGATGAGGTGCGTTTGCACATCGGCATGTTTACGCTACAGTTTGTCTTAAAATTGTCCATAACATGTTGCTTTTTCCTCTAATAAATGGCCGACATTGAGCACATGATTTCTCACACAGCCAAAATATTGTTTACTTTCACTATCTCACACAATTTTCTTTTTAATTCCATAATATGCTGCGAATTGGATATTGCATAAATCACAGCAACAAAAGCTGGGATAACAAGTAGTAATTCTATTTTAAAAATGCAGCTGTTATTAAGTTACACCAGAAAGGCAGTTGGGAGTTGAAATAATGAAATGTTCTATTGCAGAGCAGCCTATAGTACATGAGCTGGGTAGAGTCCAATATGCGTTAGCCTTTATTTAATTCCCCTTTTCTTATCTATTTAGGATGATGAGGAGGACGACGAAGATACCAATACTCCTGGAACATCCACACGAAACCATAAGGTAACATCCCATACATCCTAGACTGCTGTCCACACGAGTGAAAACAAACCATACCAAACTCTGAGGTCTCACTTTTTACATTACAAGTTGCTGGTACAGTTACTTGTTTTTTTCTTGTTTGTGTGTAGGGTCGTCGACCCATGCAGCGCCAGCTGCGAACCCGACCACCTTCATACGACCCTCATGCATGGAGGGGGCGCTGTAAGGAGCTGCTGGATCTCATCTTTCAGTGTGAAGACTCAGAGCCCTTCAGAGAACCCGTGGACCTACAGGAATACCCGGTACCTATGCAACAACTCTTTGCTTTCTTTCTTCAGTGTTGCATGCACATGTGAACTCCTCAGAAACAAGCTGGACTCATCTGGATGTGATCTGAGCTCATCTCAATGTGAATTTCCATTAGGCGCACATTCATTTGCATTTTCAGTTACCTTGTTTTAGTCCTCGAATCTTGCTACACAGTCAGTCTGGGGCACAAGTGGCCACAATTCAATTACACAAGGGGTGGCATTTGAAGCAGAGGGATTGTTTGGTTTGAAGAATAGGCCTCTCCATTTAGCATCTGAAATGAAGAGCAAATCTAATGGATGTGTACACTATGAAGGAGAAACAATGTGAACAGACTCACGGTTTCAGTGGGCTACAGTTCTCTTGTTAACAGAGGAAGAGTGGAATTCTTCTGCTGTAGGTTCAGTTTTTTTCCAGTCCACTCAAAGTCAAATCCCCCAAATCTCTTACTCCTTAACGCTCTCTCCCTCTCCTCTCCTTCTTATTGGATTCTCATCTTTTGAAACCCGAAATTGAATTGTCCCCACTTCCCTCTGCTTCTCCCAGGACTACCTGCAAATAGTCGACTCGCCAATGGACTTTGGTACCGTCCTCAACACGCTAACAGAAGGAAAGTACCAGTCTCCCATTGAGCTCTGCAAAGATATCCGGCTCATTTTCAGCAATTCCAAAGCTTACACGCCCAGTAAGAAGTCTCGGGTAAGACACACATGCACAAACACACACTCACACAAGTCTCATAGCAATTAATGCTCTCCTCAGTCATTTATCCCTTTTTGGCTCAGTGGGACAGTTGAATCAGTGTGTTCTTCATTGTGTCTCCAGATCTACAGTATGAGTCTGAGGCTCTCAGCACTGTTTGAGGAGCATGTCAGCTCCATCCTGGCCGACTACAAGGCCATCCACGGCCTAACGGATAAGCTGACCAGACAGGGCACAGACAGACAGACACGACACACTACGGACAGACAGACACGGCACGCCATGAAGAGGAGGAGAAGGAGGAGCGAATCTCCAGCCAGCAGCACTGCATCCAGGTAGAAAAAGAGGACATTTTATTTGGGGTTTTGGGTCTCTTACTGCGCATCAGGTGTGATCTTCTTTTGCATTCTGTCTCCCCATCCTGCCTCCAGTCCAGAGAGGAAGAGACGTGTGTCATCCAGGGTGACCGGAAAAAAGGAGCCATCGCCAGCTCCTCTGCGACCCTCCTCCCTGAGACAGAGCATCCCCCCCAAACAGCCCCCTCAGCTGGTGAACGGGAAGGCGGACACACCGGCCGCAGGGCGTACGCGGAGTGCCGCACGCCATTCTACACACACTCCGCCCTCCTCATCCTCCTCACATCACACCGCAAGCAACGCACAGAGCACAGCAGGTGAGATCACTTGTGCATGTGAACGCACACTGAAAGCAATAATAAAACAATTTGTAGTTTTAAAAGAATAGTTCAGCTCATTTGCTTTCTTGCTTCGGCTAGCAGGTGGTTAGCTTAGTAACTCCAGGAAGTTACTGCTCCCGGCCAAGAAATAGTCCAGCATGTAATCCCCTATAAAACCACAACATGTCGTTTTTACACTTCTGTTTTTGTATGACTTTAGACTGAGCCAGGCTAGCTTTTTCCCTCTGTTTCCAGTCTTTATGCTAAGCTAACCAGCTGCTGGCTTCATATTTACTGGCAGACATGAGAGTGGCATTGATCTTCTCTCATTTAACTCTCAACAAGAAAGCAAAGTCTATTATCAAGAATTGACCACATGTAACATTTACTTGCCGTATCTCTTTGCCATCGTCAGAGTCTACTCGCTCGCTGAGGGCTCATAACTCTGTGTTAGCTTCAACGCCACCAGCTCCTGAAAAGGTGACACCCTCCCCAGCCGCAGAAGGTAGCAGTGGAGGAAGCACCCGGAGGAAACTCAGGACTCCTGTACGACACACACCTGGTAAGACATAGTGTCACAAAGAATGCTTAGGTTTATGATTAAAGGCATAAAATACACATTTAATGTCACCTGCCTGCTATTGATATGTACTGTCTTTCTTTTGTCCCATCAATCAATGCCCTTCCCTCTCAGGCTCTCCTGCCAACCCTTCATCTCAGAGCACAGTCCACCTGAATGGCCACAGTAGTCACGTGACCCTGGGTGTGGGGAAGAGGGGGCGGAAATCCAGAGTGGACCCACCAGTGAGTCCTCCAGAAGTCACGACTCCGGGGAGCCCTTCCAGACCCCGAGGCCGCCCGCCTGGCAAGAAGAGAGGCAGGAAGAGCAAGCAGGAGCTGGAGGAGATGAGAAGGAGCGGCAATCGCAGGAGCTCCACCCCTAACGACGAGCTTGACCAATCGACGGGAGACGAAGGCGGGACGTCTTCCGCGCAGGAGACATCTGTGCTGTCGGACTCTGGCGTGGCGTCGACGCCTAGACGCCGTGGCCGGCCCCGGGTGGTAAGAACTGATGAAGCCACTCCTCCCGCTGAGTCACCTGAGCCGTCGCCACTGAGGAGGAGCAGCAGGAGGGCCAACGAGGAGGTCACGCCTCCTCCCCAGACTGCTCCTCAACGATCCATTCGGAAGGAGTCTCCAAAGGAGGAGGCAGGCGAGGAGGCGGGAGGGTCGATGCGCACACGTAACCAGGGGCGACGGTCTGCCTGGTACGTGGAGGAGGACTCTGAGGAGGAGCAGAGGCAGCTGCTGTTTGAGGACTCATCAATCACCTTTGGCACCTCCTCTAAGGGACGTGTCCGCAAGCTGACAGAAAAGGCCAAAGCCAACCTGATAGGCTGGTGACGGAGACAACAGAGCAGACACACAGGGTGTGAGGAGGAGGCTGACTGCCCTGACAGAGAAGAAATCTGGCTGAGATCTCTTAGCTTATGCGTTGGAGGAGTAGGGGGGGCCAAGCTGAGGAAGTCGCGCTTGGTGTTGTATGCATTTGTGTGCATTTGTGTGTGTATGTGTGTGTGTACGTCTGGGGACTGCTGCTATTCGAAGCCGCTGCTATGGAGAGACACAACAGCGCAGTTATCTGTCCACTCCTCCCTTCCTCTCGGCCCAGTAAGCTCATTGCTACGCCGACCGATGGCTTTCTGACAACGCACGTTCATTTGTCCCAACTCCTCCTATGCTATTGGTCCATGTTGGATCCCACAGGAGCTCGCTCCGGTGAACCACTCTTCACCTCCGTCTGACCTTAAACACTGTTGGCGTCAGACTGGGCAAAATGGTAGTTTTAGTACTTGAAAAAAATCACGAGGGGAGCTGGATGTATCTTAACTCACTCTTACTATTTTTGAGGACTTTTCGAGTGTCTCTGACTTGAGGGTCTGTGACGTCTTCTTCATTGTTCCCGCTCTTTTTTTATACAACCCCCTCTATGCTTTTTCTAAGATTTGTACGTGATGATTGGCTCTCTCTGTTTTGGAAGTCTTACGCATATTGGCTGACCTGAGCGTGTCTGGCTGCGCTAAAATACCAAATGGTGTACCTTTGTTGGTACTGTAGATCTGTATGTTTTGTTTACTGTTGGTGTGTGTGTGTGTGTGTGTGTGTTGCATGTTAATTAGAAAGAAAAAGCATCTCTTTTTTTTCTAGAAGCTGTTTTTACTGTGAGGAGGAGAAAAAGGATGCATGGGTGAAAGGGGTCATTTATGTCTAGACAGATCAATGCGTCCTCAACATTAGCAATACCTTGTGCCTTTTATGTCTTTGGTGTGTGTGAACGTGCATGTGTGCACGTGTGTATAAGTGTGCTTGGCCTCTGCCCTGCAAAGTACATGTGCCTGAATGTGTACGAACTAAGTTGTGACTCTGCGAGTGTGTGTTCAATTGAAGGAGTGTGTGTGTTTTTTATAACACATTTCAGTGCGCCATTCACTTTCAGCGTACAAACAGTGGCATACAGTTTGATCGTTGTGAAACCTCTCAAAGAAATGTATTTATAGCAGTTGAAAAAAAGACTTTACTGTTGTTGTAAAACCATTATTCATGTCAGTATATTATCCTATAACCAACCTATTGTCAGTTTATACCTAAGGTACAGCCAGTGGAACGTTGGGTGACTTAGCTTTGAGATGCACTTACCACAGACTGGTTATCGATGCAGTTGTAGGGAGTAACCCTGTGTATTTTAAAATTGTTAACATATAAGAATGAACTTTTTCAAATGTTGATATGTTTCTATGGTGACCACACACACACACACACGTGCACACACACATTACACACTCAGTTCTGTCTCGCATGTTCTAGCACTTTCTCATGCCTGGAGTAAACAGGCTGAATTTGGACGGAGGGCCCAGAGAGAGAGACAAGTCTTATATTCATCTTTCTGATTGTGTGCCTTTGCTACTCTGGCATATTGAATCCTCGGTTTCCGCTTTTGGGGCCTTTTTTTCCCTCCTTCTTTTCCTGGTTCTGCTCATCGCTGGGTTCAGAGAACTGGACTTCGGGGACTGGACTGAAACTGACAGGCTTGTGCGGAGGGAGGGCTTAGGAAAGAGAGAAAAGAGATAACAATGAACACTGACTGGAGACAAATATAGTTGGTCACTCTCTCTCTGTACACACAACTATTGGACTGAGATGATTAAGATGACGCCGGCCTCCACTTTTGATATATATCTGTTTTCACCCCAGCACAGAGCAACTGAATGCCAAAATCAACCACTTGTGTTGTGGGTTTGACTGGGGAGAACTGGACGGTAGCATCTATACACACCTGGTTCATTTCATAGGTCTTTCTTGTCACATATTATTGAACATACAGTATATCTCATCTGTTCATTGAGGGTTCTTTTTGTTAGTTTTTTTTGTTATGGCTTTGTCAATGCCAAATTCTGTCTTTGGGCACTGAAATTTTTCGAACAAGGCTTTTGAATGTTTTTATTTTCCGAAGCAGTTTTCACCATCTCCACAGTGAGTGTGTCGAGCCTTGCTTACGTATAATGTGTCAACCGTTTTCTGTTCGTGTCCCTGCCATACAGGACAATATTTCAGTGGCTAGATCTGTGGAGTTAGAATGGTGTTTTATACCATTTATTGATTAACTTTTTTTTCAGTCAGTCTGGCTTATATTTACTTCACAAAATATTTGTTTATATTGTGTATATGAAGAGTTTTATTCCAGATTGAGACACTGACACCTTCCTTTCACAAATGACTGTTGGCGTGAAAATAAATCTTATTGTCGGGGTTTCTGATAAAGACAGGAAGCTAACGGTCTTTGCCCACAAAACTGTTTTTTTGTGGGCAAAGATAAACTCTTCATAGGTACATAAATGTTTTGGATTTATTTCTATCTCAATCACAAATAATCATATTTACATATATGCACAGATTATCATGAGTAGAGTGTGGAAACGACATTTTAGACCCACGCTTCTCAAACTTAAGGTATGAGCTCACAATGTTCACATGAGCCAACTAAGAAAACACAGTACTTGAGAATCCCAAATGTTTGCCAGACTTTGGCGCGAATGTACCCGTTTTGAATCACGATTGGTGGCTAACCTTTCCATTATTTGCAAGCCTTATTTCCCTTCTGATATCCCATTGAGATGCAGTCATAGTGGGAATGCAGGGCAGGCGTCATATCAAAGTAGACATCAAACCTATTTATCTCTTCATCAGATCACCCACACTACCTAGATTTGTCAAACCTGTCAAAGAAAAAGAGCTGATTTAGTATTGCTGGTCAGGTTCCTTAACCTTGTTAGTAATATTGTACAACCTCTAATCATTTCAAAGGGGCCTTAAAAGAAAGTCACAGGTTTAGAAGCAAGAATTGGTGTAATAATAATGAATAATTATAAAGATAATGGGAAAAAAAAATGGAATCAGCCACATTTGTCCCCAGTGCTTCACAGGGTGGACCTCAGTAGGTTTTTTGGATTTAAGTTTTTATTAAGAAGTTTTGAAATGCTGACTCAGCAGTTCAGATCAGCCCTCTTACTTTACGAGACCAGCACTGCATTTTGGAGCTCATGTACACACACGTTTGCCACGGGCCTACGCTAATGTGTGGCCGAGTTGTGCTGTTTGTGTGCCTCTGACCAGGCATCCACACAGTATTTGGTCAGAGGTTGAAGGTCACAGTGTGTGTGTATGTGTGTGTGAAGTGGCTGCATGTGAGCCACCAGGAAGCATTTTTGGGACGTTTTAACGTTATAAGGGGGGCGTGGGATGGGAAAGAAGAGAATGGGAAGGGAAGGGGAAAGGAGTCTGTTTCACAGGAACCAATTGAAGAGGATGTCTTTGTTAGTTTGGATACTTTTTATATATAAAGGAATTAATGCAAAAAAGAAGAATCAAGCTAGAATGTATGTGTAGGGGAGTACTGCTGTCCTGTTAGTTCATACCAATATTTTAAGTAAATAAACAGTTGTGTTTCCATATCCACTTTTCCTTCCTGTTGTTGATTGTGTCACAAAAAAAAATCCTTACTTGTTCACAGGTTTTTTGTTCTTAAACCTAAATTCATATTATTCAGCACATTAAGGGTTCAAGTTGCAGTATGTGGGGCCTTTAAAAAATAAATAAAAGCTTAAGTGTTTTTTCTGGCTGATTGGTTTGTTCTCTCTAAAGTAAAAAAAAAACAAAAAACATATAGTAGTTGCTATAATACAACCAATTCAAAATAAGACAACAGAGACAATTCAGTTCAGGCTGGAGCATACATTACAGTAATGTTGAATGGATTAACAACTCTCCCACCTTGCGTTGCCAGAGCGCAACTGCGTGAAAAACCACTTCCCCGCCCGAAGCAAACAGGCTCGGCTCTTCCTGACGTGGCGAGCCGCAAAAGGTCCGCCGGTTCCTCCGTGGGCTGCGGCGATTGGGCAGACTACCTGTTTGGCAGTTTTTACGAAAAATGTAAATACACAGGTGGTAGCTGCGTGTGCGAGCTCGTGGTTTATGTAAATAAAAGAGAAGTGAAACCCGAAAGCGTGTCACACTTCTGGTTTCCAGGCTCAAACACACTCAGACGCAATGTTTGGCAGATAGGCTAGCTGGAGAAAAGACTTTGGATTTTAATACGAGGTAAGGGTCACGATTACTATTGGTAACAAGTTTAGACAATTACGTCGTTTGACTTGCATTTCCTCAAAGTGTCTGCAGCGCCCTGTTGTTTATCAAGGTTTTACTTCTCATAACTTGAAGTTGAACCATAGCCTATAAACCGCCAATAAAACTACTATGCTAGTACAGAAAACATTGTCAAGTGACAGTTCACAGTAGAAGAGGCTCTATAAAGGCTCCTTTGTGTGATTTCTTCTACAGACATGGATTACACGTTGACTTTGGACTGATTTAGATTTGGGTCCCACACCTGCCACATCCATCTGACGCGCGTTTCCGTCCCCAGGTGACGGCTGATTAGTCATGCCGCAGCTCACGGCCCCCGCGGTGCTACAGCTCGCGCTGCTGCTCTCCGCCCTGCCCGCGCAGTACTTCATCTCCCGGTGGAGCGGCTCCACTGCGGCGCAGCGCTACCACGCGACCACACGGTAGGATCCGTGCGCAAAAGGGGCTTTTCTTTCCCATATACGCGCCAGTGTAGGGTGTCTCCACTTTGTATGAGAAAGATAAAGTCTGTGGAGTTGGGAAAAATGTTTTATACAATGGCCCTTAAATGCATTCATATGCATCCTAGTAGGCCTGCCTATATAAATATTATAATGAAAGTAGTGCATACTTTACCTAGTGTTTTGTCTATAATTAATCTTAAACCATGGTGTTTCAGGTTGCTTAGAATTTGGAAAGAGTGGAGAACATTTTTCATCAATGCATGCACTGCATGGATGGACTGGGCAAGCCAGCAGATGTCCAGAGTCCAGTGAGTATGTCCAGATCCTATCAAGCAGTCCCTTTTTAAAAGTGATTTCTAATGTTTTAAGTTCTTAGTAGCAACAGGGAAACACACACAGGCTAGTCACTTGTGTGTCGAGACTGACAATTGTTTTGCTTTCCGAAGGTCTTTGGTTGGCTTGGGACAGGAAGTGCCACAAGAGTCGCTTGCCATAGAGACCATGCTTTATGATAATGACCAGGGTTTCTTTGGAGGTTTGTGTCTGTATATATCTACTATATATTTGGAAAGTTTTGGTCAGTGGACATATTCAGAAAGAATCTGAGATGAATGATCTGGAGCCTGTTTATCTTAGTAGCCCACATTGTACACTGCCACATTCTTAGTATAGCTCCCACAGAGTATTTTCCAGAACAACAGAAATTAATTCAACATTTTTTTTATTTCAACTTTGTGTCCCCATATCTCCCACCACTCTCTTTCTACCATTTTTAGGTTTTGATTTTTTGCTGTTGTCACATGCCTGAACTGCAGCCCTTGTATTAAATCCTGTGTTAATCATATGGGCTGTGAAAAAACTAACTACACTAACCTCTCTTACAAATACTTTGAATTGTGTGAAACTTAAATGAAATTTGTAGTGTATTGTGTCTTTTTTCAGTCATTTTTTACTGTTAATTTACAAAAAATGGCAAACTAAACTTATTAGGTCAAAACGGTATGGTCATGCATGTCTTGAAAAAGTTGAATCTGATACAGTGACACCGTGGCTGTTTTCCTGTCTTCAGTTTGATTGTACTGTTACTTAGATCAAACCCTAAAGGATGCAGCCAAAGACAAGCTCTTGCACGCAAATTAGTGCGTCATTTTGTGCTTCAAGTGAAAAGTTGTCACATCTGTAAGGCAGAATGCGGCACAAGGAAAAACTGCCTCACAGGATTCTCTTGCCCTGCAGCCTCCAAGACGGCGCGAAGCCCTCGTCCTCCGTATGTGTTTTTGCGGGTTGGAGAGGTGGTGATGGAGAGGAAGGGCCACATGGTTGGGGTGGTAGTGAGCTGGGACCCTGAGATGCGAGCCCCTCCACAATGGGTCGACAGAGTGTATTCCAGCTCTGAGGTTAGAAGCCACAACATACTACTTCTTGAAAATCCTTTACTTGTATTTGTCCCCCCCCCCTGCATTAAGTTTCTGTTTCACAAACTCAGTGCTGGACATTTTATACTTTTAAGTAAGTGACCGTGTGTATGTGTGTGTGTGTGTGTGTGCAGGGCACCAAAGCAGAGAAGACGCCTCATTATAAAGTACTGTTCAGCGGGCCTGGTCCCTCCTCTCTGTTAGTTGGATACTTGCCTCAGACACAACTCGAGCGCATCACTGGGATGAGGGTATGTACTATAAAATCACAGTAACACATAAACACACACACACAACCGCAAACATTCAGTACATCTCACTGTTGGATGCTTCTAGCCGGACATTCCCACCTTGGAGAATTACTTCACACATTATGATGGGGAGCGGTTCGTCATGCAGCCCTGGCTCAAAGAGATCTTCCCTGAGGATGAGAATGTGGACGTCTGACTGCTCAGCTGTGTGTGATCATATAGGTGACACAGGATATACAATGTTAAAAACACCAGAGGAGGCTTGGCTATTGCTTCTCTGTCTGCGTTTCTGACTTTTCAAAGGTGTCTGAGAGACCTATCTATGTGGTCTCAAGTTCTTCATTTGTCTAAGAAATCTACTGGAATCTGTCGATGAGGGAATGCAAAATGCCAATGTTTTCTTTAGACATAGAGCGAGGATCATTTTCAAATCCCTTCTTGCTGGATCTCAATGTGAGGGTGTCTTTTGCGGATTTGGACTCACTTATGAAAGGTTGTAATTTAGCTCTGTTGTCCAACTTTTATTTCTTTGAGATGTACAAATATATAGTATTCTAATTTGATGTGCCAAAGAATAGAGTGAAAACAGATGAAAGACAATTAATTTAATATTAACCTGATTTTAAAGACTGATTTGACTGGCTGGAATTAAGTTAACAGTAAATGCTTGAAATGACAATACCTTTTATCTGTTTCCATTTACAACACTCTATTGGCTGAGGTAGAAAAAACCTTGAAAAACTGCACTTTTATTCAGCCATTACCACTGAGCAATAAAAAAACTTTAAAATGTGACACTCCGCTCTTTGGTTTCATGAGTCAATGACAAATGTCTTTAGTTTTTTCCTGCTTCTGTCTCTGAGGCTGAAGGACACAGACACCCGTGAGGAGGCAGTGATTATGGGTGCACAGGGAAGGCGAGGAAGGGTTGCAGACCCCTGGCCGATGCCTCCTTCCTCCTCGTCCTTGTCCCTCCACTCCCTTGTCTCCTCCTCTTTGACCAGTAGAGGGGGTCCCAGAGTTTGCCCCAGGAGCTGACTGACTTCGCAGGCCTTCTGCTGAGCATTTTCAACTGCTGACACACACACATGCCGCCTAGAGCGCAGACAAACACATGCAAGTTACAATTGCTACATTTCATCAGAATAAGGAGAAATCTGTCCAGGTATTACAGTGATGTTGAGATGTGTGTTCTTTATACCTCATTTGACTCAGGCATTCAGCACTGTGGTAGAACTGCGGTGTTCCCACACTAACACTCTTGTCCAGCTTCTCCAGCAGGACACTACATACTCGCTCCATCTTCTCAAAATCTGAGAAAGTGACCACGACCTGTGGGAACATTTTGTAACTGTCATATACAAATCAACACACATATATGCTGTAGAGTAATAGCATCATGTTTGTCCAAATACTCCACCTCTGCATCCATGTGAAACTTGTCTGCCTCTCGGTGGAGAAACCTCCTCACCGAGGCGTCTTTGTCACTGACACCATGTTGTCTAAGCAGGATGAATAAATGAAAAAGTATTACATACATTGCAATCAAGGTGTACTTTAAGACTTAGAGAACAAGGTGAAATGAGTTAATGTACATTTAAAATAAAAATATATATATTTCACACAAAATAAGCAGAGAGCATACACAGACTTGGAAACACTAACTGGACTGCCAACGCATTCACCTCAGCGTCAATTGTTTGTATTGGTCCATCAATTACCGCTATTACTATTGTACTTGTGCAACTACTACTCGTAGTACTAGTAATAAATTAGAGGCACTTTAGTGCTTCAGCAGGAAACCCATGAATGCATTTCCTCAAGTACTGCACTAAAGTACAATTTTGACACTTACATGAGTATTTCCATTTATGCTACTTAATAGCATAAAACCACATTTCTGAGGGAAATATCGCACTTTTTACTCCACTGCATTTTATTGACCGCTACAGTTGCCAGTTTCTTTGAAGATCCAGTTACTTGTAGTTTGATAGTTTTCCATTGAGGTAGTACTGCTTCTTAAGTAAAAGTTCTCAATACATCGTCCACCTCTGGCTACTTCTACCGCTACTGCAGTGAGACTATCCCACTGCTTGTTCAATGGATATAACTGCCTTTACTACAACCAACAACTTTTAAAGTGGCTATTAGTCCTTCTTGTCATTCTGTATCACCGTACTTTGTTGCCTCAGTTTACATTAACGTTGAAGTTAATGTTGCCACAGCGAATGCTAACGTTGCCTTGCGTTAGTTACAGACGTTACCGCACTGACGTTAGCTAGCTAGCGTAAAGTTTGCTGCTTCACTGGAAACTACTGGTCTACTCGTGCAACGTTACAGTGTTGAACTTTGGCTTATGTTTTCACCTGACAGCTTGTAAAATGTATTCAAGTCGCCGCGAAACGCTGTTGGTCACCTCGTTGACTGACTCTTTGCTGTTGCCCACACTGACCCGCACCGACACTCGGTCCGCCGGGCAACGAACCTCCGCTGTTCCCGTGACCTGGACCTCCCTCGCCCGGTTACTGGGACTTTGACGAGTAACTGCTCGCAGTTCGAGTCCCTGCTCTTTTTCATTACCGGCATATTTCCTACCAGCAGCAATCCGTTGTATCGCAGCGAAGACTCGACTCTGGCCGTCCATGATGGTAGACACAAACCAACTTCCCGCTGCTATGGCAATAGACGAAATGCTCGTCGGGATTTGTCGGCTACTTCCGTCAAAGAACTACAAAAAGAGGTGTCGACAGATCCTGGCTATCTAATGAAGAAGAGAAAGTTTTTAGAAGATAAGATTGTTAGGATCAAAGTGCGCATGTCAGTAAAATTAAAAGCCTTGCAGCAAGACAATACAGTCTGTTACTGTATACTGTATACATACATACATAATATGCATACTGTACATGTAGCTACAGTAGGCTATGCATATTCTTTATCTCCTGAATAGTACAATGCAATGAACACAAGACAAACTTTCTAAATATCTCTTTGTATTATCCAACGATATAATAATCTTTCATGTGTAATTCAGAAATCTGACAATGTATGACATCTTAAATAAAATGAATGTTGTGCAAATTATGATTCAATGTGTTTTGATTTTCATTTAATTCAAATAATTACTGTTACAAGTGTAACTTTGAGCTGGGTGAATTTGAATGTACAATGAGTATTATATATAATATTCATAACATGTTGATATAAAAAATGCTGTAATGTTGATCAGGATATTAACATTGTCCATATCACCCACACATATTTTTAAGTAGTTATTACTTTTAATAAGCACAATTTTATATCAGTTTTTGCCTAGTCCCATTGTTTGACTGGTTTGGTGTTTTTAGGTTTATTTTAATACTCGGTTTTGGGAAAACAGAAACAATTAACCAAGCAATACAAGAACATACAAACATTTTATAGGACCTCCACAGGTGAGTTTCAGTTCAAATGGTTACTATAGCCTTCTTAAACTCATTTAAGATTTTTATGACTAATATCCCAAATAGTATATATCGATACAGTCCACATAAATGTAAGTAAAATATCTTAGCTTTTATAATAATGAATTAATAATTGATTATATTAACAATATATTTTAATGAACAATAAAAATCACATTTAAACTTTTCTCTTACATGCTGTCTATTGAGTTCAAATATCTGTAGGCCTTAAAACTGAGGGTTTGCTGCACATAAGGCAGCTATAAAGAATGGGAATATGGATTATGCTATAGCCAGACACTACAAAGAAGGTTTATAAATATAAAGAGGTTTATACCCAACCCAAGGAGAGGAAATTTGGTAAATCAATTCAGGGAAGCCTACTGGACTGTTACTCTGAAAACAGTGGAACCACGATGTAAATCTTTATAATATATGCAAAGCTTTTATCTTGTTTGTCTCTCAGGTAACATGAATATAGTAAATGTAGTCGCTATTTTTTTTGTATTTTTTCCAGATCTGTTGAGGTTTATCATAAATGAGATGTATTTTTTGCTTATATGTTGCATGTCATGTTCATGAACTAATATTTAAACTAAGGACTCCTTTGTTTTGGGTTCTATCTTGGATTTTATGTATTATTGTAAAAAGAATATCTATGAGGTACATTATTTTATTTAATTTTCCTTTATTTTTATTACATGTGTATATTTTTGGATGGCGTGTATTTATTGTTAATTTCTTTATACTGTAGGCCTATGGTAGCCTTTCTATTTGGCTTCTGAATAATTTAATATGTATTTAAGTTTGTGGATATAACTGCATATTTATTGCAATCTTTTGTAGTCAGACTGTGTGTAATGTGATTATAATTTTGTCTCACTACACAATAATATAGGCTATAACGCGGAGCTTGTGATCACATGATTTGGGTCCCCTTCACACCTGTGATTTCGTCTGCTAATTACCTGATGAGTCACCATGACGCATGTGTGGCCGCTGGTCTATCTGCTTGCAGAAAATGACTAAATAAATATAAAGTCGGTCCAGAGCTGAAATTTGTGTGTGTGGCAAGCCCCTAATGTTGTTCTTTTCACATTGTTTAACCAGCACCCGACTGAATTATTGCGGAGGCTTAGCATAGCCAATGCTAATATTTTACAAAGAATATCAAACATATTGGCTCAAGTTAGCTTGCTTTCTAACTTAACGTAGTTCCGCCATTGCTGAAACACATCCCCCTCGACTCTAAACATGAAATTTCAGGTACATTTTTACTTTTTAAGAAATTATTTATTGACTTAATTGGTTCATTTAAAGGTCTCTGTACCCAACGTTTGTTTTTAACCTTCTTTTCCAGCTGCTAGCCAAAAGGAATTGGACGAAGGCTTGGGAGGAAAGACTGATGAGCACGCGCAGCAGGTAGGCCTAGCTACCTGCTCTAAACATAAACTAATAACACCGGCAAGAGTTGTTTCTATAGACCCTAAAATTGCATTTTTTTTACATTTTGGAAGGTGCTAGCAGCAAAACTGACAGGTGTAGCCTAACTAATTACCAGTTTTAAGGTAGCTATTATCAGTTGAGCATGTTTAGTGGTGTGGTTTACTGGGACACTTAATTTCAACGGAGCCATCTGTTATGGTATTAATAACACCTGCTCTTTGCTCTGACTAAAATATCTATTGTTTCCTTTTTTGTTTAATTGAGCCCATACATACCGTCTGTCTTGGGCTCACGTGTTTTAGTTTGTATTAATAGCAAAAGTACACTTGAAAGCAATGAAGTCTTCCTTAATACTTGACTTCCTTAATACTAGACTTGCACGTCTAGACAAGAAGCCCTAAAAGAAGATAGAAATAAGGCAATTTAGAGGATAGCCGCATCCCATAATGCACTATACAGGCTTATTTTTCCTCATAAAATTAAAATGACTATTTGTGTTTTGGGTCCCTGACACAATCGTGAGAGATATTGAACATAAAAAAAATATTAATTCCTCAATAAAATATTGACCAAAGTTAATAAAGGCCAATATTGGCCATTGATGTGTGTGTGAATGAGATGCAAATTGTATAAAAGTACTATATGAAGCGCTATATAAATACAGCCATTTACAAGATTTGCTATCAATATTTTACCTCTAGGTGTATCATCAGCTGACATAATAGTGTTTCTTATATAGCAGTGCTACACAATGTATTGCAAGTGTCCCTTGGGTTAGTCAGTGTCTCTGTTCAGCCAGCAGATGGAAACAAAGTACAACATAAGCGCATAGCGCAGTAAAAATATGAAGGCAGCACATGAAGTGATAGATAAGTACACACAGGCCTTTACATGTACAGTACAGAGATACTTTTGAAGTTTTTTTTTATTAATATTTAAGCTTTCTACCATTTTTGGGAATACTTCTAACTGAAATATTTAAGTTGGAAGAGGAGGCTAATAATGGTAATAAGAATTGTTTTTGGCTTACAATGTATCATATTGTGAGGTACACAAATAAATAAATCTTATATATCATTAATATAATTTCCTCAAGTTAGTTTACACGTTTTAAATCAGTGTTTAATGATTAGTGACCAGATTTTTTTAAGGGCCTAAGCAATGAGGTCATAGTAATGACAGTAGAATATAGTAAAATAAATAGTAATAATCATAATACAAAAGAAACATACTGTATCAAAATAATCTAAATTTAGACTTTACTTGAAGTGTATTATAAATTAGTGAAGAAAATATTACTTTGCATAAAGAGAGGGCATTGTGCCTAGTGTATCTGTTAGTTTGAAAGCCATGTAAACTGCAGTCTCTCCATGTACTGTAGACCTATTATGTGCCCTCTTCTTTCATTTTCCAAGGACATTTGGGAGCAGCAGAGATTTGATCCCATTCTGGTCGCTGGTTTCTTTAAAGAGCAAAGTTTGTTTGGTTTCCCTGGGGTATTAAACTGTGAAACGGGGCTTTATAATCACAACCTAAAAATACAAGGCCATATTTGTTGTTATTGTCTCCGGTTTCGCCGGTCACCTGGTACGCTCTGTGAAACCCTAGATCTGATGCGCAGCTTCAGCCAAGACCGATGCAGCACCCTACAAGAGGCTATTTTCAGAGAGAATGAGGACGAGAGGAGACCTTTTACTGTTAAATCCTGTAGACCGTTTTCACCCATCTCCTACCTCTCAGTTGCACTTCAAAAATGTAGCTCTTCTTCTTGCTCTGCTGTCTCCCCCAATTCCCCCTCCTCTGACCAGAAAGATGGCTCTTGCAATGATTTCAAATGCTTAGAGCAACATAGTTGGGCGCTGTGATGTTATGGTAAATGAAAATGGCGGTAAATTATTTGTTCAGTTGGCGATCATCATAAGGTTACCAACCACTTACATAAACAAGAATCCATTTTACTCTTAAAAACATTAATTCTTCTTTTCCCCCAATGTTTATACAACTACCATCAGTTTAATAGTACTGACTGTGATGTCTGCCATGAAATTATGTTGTAAAGATTTATGTAAACCAAAAAAAAAAGCTGGGTAAACTGAATTGAGGAGGTTTTGCCCTCCACTGTGTCCCTGGATGTTGGGTGAAAAGGGTCTGGGGGGGTCCTTCGATGGAGACTGTGGCCACTTAGGGAAAAAGATTTGACTGTAATGGTCTCCGAATCTGTTGATGTCTCTCTCACTCTCTCAGATGAAGTAATAGTTAGCCGTGTTGGAGGCCCTCCATGTCTCTCCATAGACCACAATCGAGGCCCGTGCAGTTTTATTGCAGTTTTATTTTCATATTGTCCAAGAAATCTCCAGACTCCCTCCTGTGCCTGTTGCCATAAATCATATATTTTGACTGTATTTCTTCCACTCTGCGTTTTTTATTTATGGGTGAAGGCGATAAAACATGCAGTGTGCACTCTGTGTGTCCACAGCTGTCATCTGTCTAGGACTTTATTGTGAAAGGAAGAAAAAAAAAAAGTAAAATTTCATTTTTTATTTCCCTACACAAATCTCCCTCCCCTGTTAAAAACAGATGCTGATAGAATGAGAAAACACAATAAATGGAGATTTTCATTGTTTATGTCTCCAGACTCTTCCGATGAACAGTTTTATTGGTTATAAAACCATCAATATTCAGCTCTGTTTGAGAATAGGCTCAGGTGGTGATCATTGTTTCATCAGCAGGAGGTGCTCTGAACTCGTGGGCTTAATAGTCAACTCACAACTTGAGCTGCAAATTCTTGGTCATTAGTTAGATGAGTAAGACGAACAATTTGAAAGTTTCACTCTGTCATTATGCTGTGTTGATGTTTTACTTAATTGGCTTTCATAGTTTTAAGAAAAGTCTAAGGTTTAACAACTGTGTAATTATAGCATACAGTATACATATAGTAAACAGGCTCATAACATTTATACTCTGAAAAAAAGGACATGTTGCACCAAAGATGATGGTGCCCAGGCTCTTTTTGTTACCTCGTACATGCAGGAGGGGACAGTGAATGGGATAACCTGTCCAGGTGCTGTGGAGCATGGCTCTGCACTCCTGTTTCAGCTGGAATTATGATCAGAAACCAAAAAGAAGTTGTTACTTGGATTTTTCATATGTTTTGTACTCGATTAACTGTTTAAAAAATACAACATAAGTATAATGTTTAAAATTATACTTGTCTATACCATATTTCCTCCGAGGTCGCTAGTTGAAGGCCGCAGTCGTACTGGTCAGTTGCCATGTGTGAACGTACTGGAGTGGAAAATACTGGGCTGGTTGCTGGAGAAATACTGGCATACTCAGTCAACCTTTTTTGAAGAAAAATAAATAAAAAAAGTGCACTGTTAAATAGTTAGCATTCTCTAAAACTTGACTAGATATTCATTCAATCCCTCAGAAAATGTTTATCTTGTAAAGAGAATAATCATCGTATCACAGTGGGAGGGTGTCATTTTTAAACAATTACTAACAAAAAGGAGTAGGTGATTTGATTATTATCTAAACCTAGGTAGCATGGCATGTCTCCCTCAAATCATTACATGGTGACTGCAAATGAAAGCGAAGATTAGATATCATTGGATAGGATCATTTTACAATAGGAGTTAGTGGAATTGGAAACATAACTATGAATAGCTTTCTCATTGGCTATGGAGTGATGTGCATAGATCCTGAGAGACGAGCAAGGAGGCGAGTTCACTCTTGAGTTCTCTGCATGTCAGTATATTATCAGAGGTATTTTCTCATGCTGTCGCTCAGCTCCACAGCGTCCATCTCTGTAAACAGCTGGTAGTCAAATAAACTGTCCTGTCCGCACACCCCCTCTCCATTCCCATCTCTGAATAGACCTTTGCATCAGCAGATATTTGGATGTGTCATAGCAGGGAAAGCACAGGTGTCATTAATTACATCTATAACGGTCATGCACTCTGTTTATGGCCGCTAGTTGCATGGTTGTGGTATTGTGCTTGCTGGCTCAAATGCATGATGAAATGCTATTAGTGACACCTGTGCTTTTCCTGCTATGATGAATCAACAAGTTTGCACTGAAAAAAGATTTACAGATGGGCTTTGGTGAACAGAAGTGTAGTAGTGTAGTACACTTCACATGGCTGCCAGAGAATTTTGTGCAATTGGTTTAATGTTTAAACCATGGATATATTATAAGACCTGGATACAGCGCCACCGCTCAGCCTTGCTTCCAATTTTTCCCAGTGGCCACTTCATTTTTGAAGCGAAAAATTCCCCTGTGGCCCAATGAGCATTTTCACCATTTTAAAAGAGATGTCTGTAAAACTGTTGACAGGACACCTCAAGCAGCAAACAAGGTCAATTATATCTCTTTCTATTATGAACTTATGATCCATGGAGGTTTTATATTTGTAAAACTTTCCTTGAGCCGAGAAGCGATTTAAAAATCTGTGACGTAATCACAATGTAAAGTCTATGGGCCGAGCGGGAGAAACACTGCTGTGTATATTCAGTGGGCTGCATACTCCGGAAGTAAACCCGGAAGCTAGAAACTGTTTTTGCCGTATGCACCAGGCGAGTAATTCTTATTGGACTGAATAGGCGCTATCTTAGGGTCTAGTATCCAGTTCTTATAATAGTTCCATGGTTGAAACATTGTTCCTGTGTATGTAGGTTGGAATAGCTTGTTTGTAACTAGTTTGCCACATTATGGCAGCATTACTGAAAAAATTTTAAATTCTGTCTGCGTTTAGGAAGAATGCCGCACCTTTCCTGTTAATTTCCATTTGTGGTCTCTTTTATAGTTCACTGATGAGAGGTTTCCATGTTAGGCCTATATATACTTAGCTGCACACACACACACACACACGGCACATAGAAACACTTTGGGCACCGCTGAACCTGTTGTAAAGACCTCATAAAGACTCAACATCTGTTTATTGCAATGCATGCCAGAAGATTCTGCAACACAGACACCCACCCAGATAAAAACCCACTCACTCACTCACTCACTCACTCACTCACACACACACACACACACACACACAGAAAAGGTCTGCATGTTTTAATTACTTTGTCCAGGCATGCACACAGGTGTGTGGGCTAAGTGCAGTCCCTAATGATGATAATGACGTGTGCTACAGAAAGAGAGCATTTTGAGATACTTTATATGCCAATAATGCTTTGGCATGTTTCTGCCCACTTCAGCCAGGTCAATAGGTGTGCATGTATGTTGTGCTTCATTAGCATTAATAGCCTCTTAGTTGACTCGGGCCAATCCATACATTTCGTGACTGCGGAGTATTACGGTAGCAGTGTTGTGGCTTATGATTAAATGACCTCAATTATCTCGTTTTTAATGCAGCTCTTCATCTCATCATCCTGCTCATGCATTTACATACATTTTGCCTGGTTTACTCGCCACCATTTCCACCTCTTTCTCTCCACTTTTTTCTTTTTCTGCAAATCTGTGTTTTTTAAGGCCTGGTTGGGTTTCAGGGCTCTATTAAAAGTTCAAAGGCAGCGTTTACTACTGTAACTGGAGCTAGTCTGCACTGAGGCTTTTCACTAATGAGTGCACAGCACACACACACACACACACACACTCAGAGTCACACAAATGCACACGCAGCAACACATGTTCCCCTCATGGAGGCCGCAGCGATATTCCCCACAAAGTCCATTGTTACGACAGGAATTGTGTCTTTTTGAGAGCCAAAGATCTGTCACAGACTTAACAACCCTTTCAGCACCCTGTCCCTGTTTGTTCCCTCTTTTCTCCTCTCCTTCTCCGCTCTTGTAAACAATTATAGCTCAGGCTGCTTATTCGACAGATGAACTGGAAAGTGTGATTTTATAAGATGTGTTCATAAGGAAATGTTTTTCTTCTGGAGGGTCCAGTCCTGTCTTACTAAAACTCTTATATACCTTTTTAAGCCCTCACTTCCTCAGTTACTTCTTAGTTTCATGTTCAGCTTTTCATGGCACTGTATCACCTCCTGTAATCACATTTCTTTGCAGGATGTACTTTGTGCTTGAGATCCAACATGACATGCAGCCCTTCTGTTTCTCTGTGCGTGTTGGAGTCGTCAAGTGTATGTGTACTTTAGCTTTAAAGTGCATAAAGACCTTTAAGGACACGAAAATAACCAGAGGAATCGTTAATGGTTTCACTACACTACTTTCCACAAATTTTTTATAACAAATTAGAATTTAAAAATGTTTGTTGAGTCTTTGGGGCTCTGCGGTTTTGACCTTCCTCTCCGCTGTGTCCTCGGATGTCTGACATTCCAGAGTAAACACAAAAACAAACAAGCCAGACTGCGAGGCCTGGGATTAGATGGGTGGTATAGACATATTTCCACTATGCCAAACCGTGTGTGTGCGCAGGGACATCTATGTGTGTGTTATTTGATTTCTTCTGTAATTTTGTTTTCTGAAAAGTTAGGATGTTTTGTTTTTTTTTCAAATTTTTATGTTATACTTTTAATTTAATTTCTAGTTGTAGTGAGTATGTGATGTTTTTTGTAAGTAAGATATTCATAATATTTTTTGAAGCAGATATTGGATGCTGCACATTGCAAATCAAAATTGTTATAAAATGTATTGAATCAATTTTGGTTTCAGTATGCCCTTAGCTAATTTAAAGTGCTGCTCAAATAAAGTGGACTACATTCCACAGAATTTAGCCATTTAGTTTGAAATTATCCCCAAAAAACATTTTCTCGTAAGGGTTTTTGAATTGAGCTTTGCACACAGTGATGGAAGTAACAATGCTGTCATTGTCATCAACTTAGTGGCGCAGTCAGTTAACCGAAAAATCTGCCAATTATTAATTCTTAGTTTGTATCGCACTGCTAAACAAAAAGTGGTTTTAGTTAAGCGTTTCACATTCTTTTTGTATGAGTCCACAGCAATGTTAAGTATTTGATGCTTAACTTTGATGGGCATGAGTATGTTTTTGCTACAGGAGCTGTAGTCGGTGGACTCAGGACAGAGGGGCGGGGTGGTGGGGTTCAGAAACTCTAAACGCCAAACGTTTATTATTACCCCGTTTGCAGCGGACTTGCCTTCAGGGGAGAATCTCCAGCAGTGACCCTTGGCCCTACCGCTCAACTCCACGCTGCACTTCCCCCTCTTTCCTCCTCCCGCTTCCCATTTGTGGTCCGAAATGTTGAAAGAAGAATAAAAGAATACAACGGAACAATATCTGAGGTCATCTGAGCTGAGGCTGCCATTCCGGGAACAGCGGAGGTTTCTGAGGCAATATTCTTTTATTCTCTTATTATGGCAGAGAATGAGAGACGAGTGAAAAACATACTTCGCAGCTTTTTTCATCCAAGAACAGATCCAGGGTGATAAAAGTGGACGCTCCTCCAAAGTTTAACAGCTCGTCGCTCTCTCTCTCTCTCTCCTTCCCTTTATCCATTCATCCCACCTTCCCTCATTCTCCCCCTCTCTTTCTTCTCCTCTTACCACTTGGGAGCGGCGGGACTGTGCTGCCCGTTGGCACTGTGGATAATAAACACCCCCACCCCACCACCCTCGTGCACCTTGGGGGCAGGAAACCCCACACATACGCACCTGCACGGGCTACCATGACAACGAGGACCATCTGTCCATCAAAACCAGTGTCTGAAAGAACCTGTTCTAAGGCATATGCAAGAGGATAAACACACATACACACTCACAGCCGCATAGTGGACCTGGGTCAAGGGTTAAAGAACCCCATTTCCTGTCCAGACAGACGAGGGCTAAACACCCCTCCTCTCACTTCCACTCAGCCCCCTCCCCCCCCCATCTGAGCTTGATTATTTATCGGACCTCACAAAAATGTGATTGATGCTGTGTTTGTGATGGCAGCCTCGGCTTAGTTGCCTTAGCTCATCTTAGCGATTATTAACTATGCAGCCTTTTTCCTCACAGGAGATCTTAACTGCAGACCAAAGACTGATTTCATAATAAGCGATGGAGTAAGCTAATCTCTGAAAGTTACCAAGTTTTTTTTTTTTTCTTTCTGCAGACTACTCTCGAGAGCTTCATTAAAAGGGCATGATCTTATGTTACACAGATTTGAAAAGGTTTTGGCGAAAGATTCTCGTTAGCCACTATTGAAACCAGCTCCTCAAAAATAATTTTGGGCTCTGTATTAAATCAGCAGTCTACATAGGAAAAAAAAACTCTTAAAGAAGTCTTACTGAGGGCTTTTCAGAGCACATGTGGCCAGATATATCTAGATATGGTTTCATGCATTTGAACTACTTGAGGCATACGTAATTCATCCTCCGCTGTTTAACCAGCCTCAAAACTGGACACATCCATCCCTCGCAAAACGACACAAACCAAGCACGCCTTGTGTGTTTATCAAGTATCCAGAATATATTTGACTACTATTTTGCCCATGTCGGCTTCAGAGAGAGCCTCTGTGGCGCAGGGCTGGTCTGGTAATAGCCTGTGTGCTCTGCTGCACTGAGATTAATGTGAAGACTTATTGATGTAATGATGCAGCCATGAAAGAGCACTCTGGGTCGTGGTTTGGGCCACAACACATGAGCCTAATGGACTCTGTGTGTATGTTTGTGTGCATGCGTTACATCTGTGTGTGTGTGTGTGTGTGTGTGTGTGTGTGTGTGTGTGTGTGTGTGTGAATGTGGTTTTGGACAGAAACAGATGAAATTAATTGAGAGGTTTTGCGTTCATAAGAAGGGACCTCGAGAGTTGAGTGTATATATATTTCTGTGAGATTGCCTTGGTCATAGAAAATACCTGACTTTAGGTGTGTGTTGATATGTTGGTGTGTCTGTACATGTGTGTATGACAAACCATATGACCTCAGACTATGTGTCTCTTTGTAATTTTCTATACATGTCAGTTTTGCATGGTGGTTCTCAGCTGCCCAGTGCTTTCCTCGGTTAAAGGGCACAGTGGCTCCTACTGACACGGTGGGACAGCATGGTTGGAGGCAACTTGGGGGGAGGCTGAGTAAATACAACCAAAATTAAAGTGGTACCTTTTACAGCTAGTGCCCTGCAGAGTGTATGTGTGTGTGGGTGTATCTGTGTCTCCGCAGATTCTCTGGTGAGGCCCAGCAGGTGCTGACAGGACCCCCTTCATCTCTCCACTCCTACTACAAACCCAGTTTTTTTTGTGTGTGTATGTCAGGGATTGTGTGCGTGTATGCCAGCAGGCTTGATCTGCTCAGTGTGGGTCTGATGTTTAAGTGATTGACAGCCGAGCAGTCACAAGGACGATTGAGAGCAGTTGTGGGAAGAGAGGGACCTTACAGCCTCACAGCTTTCAGCCCTGAGGGGGGAGAGAGAGACAAATACAGAGAGAGAATCTAAACAGATTAAGAAGACACACAGAGATGAGGTCTGAATGAATACATGAGCATAAAACTGTTGCAAAATGAATGAATGTTTGGCTCTCACAAGGACCTGTTGGTATGTTGAACAAAAATGGATAAGATACAACTAAACTTACTCCTGATAAAAAGCGGTCTTGCTTCTTTGTAATCCCCCTGCTTATTCCCTGATCTCATGGGTTGGAAACCCTGGGGACCATGAAGGTTTATGGGAAATGGCTCATACTCAGGGAGTGATGTCATACATAGGAGACAGACCAAGCTCTCCCTGGCTGATGCAGCGAAGGGAGGGCAAATACGAGCTGCAGCATCTGAAACACCAAAGACTCCTTAGTAAAGCTGGACTGTGACGTCTGTCAGGCCCTTCGTATTCCCCTGAGGTCTCATTTTTCGTTCATGCTCAAAGAGCTCCGAGAAGGCACTGCCATATTTCAAACACATGTCATAGAAGAATAAAATCCTTTGGCTTTATTCTCGTGATCCAGTGAGCTAGGTTGCATGCCATTTATTTTGTGTTTATGGGCTAAAATTTGGCCTGGGGAGTTTATCAACACTCCCCGTCTTCCAGTCACCCTCGACTCTCCCTCAAATAATCATTTAAAATTTTAATCATTTATTTATTTGAATTTGTTCTGTATGACCGCCACACAACCTCTTTATGTACTACAGACAGCCAGAGTTGAAGCTCCAAGGAGGCTGAAGTAAACCAGGCATGAACTAACAGGTTGTTCCAAATTGCTACAGTCCTTGGAGGAGAGAGGTGTATTCATGCAGGTAAGTGAATAAAATATTCTTTTCCGAGGCATTTTTGCTGTGTTTATGTGAATGTGCGCGCGGGAGAGACAACCACAGTGTCTGCCAGGGCAGCACAGGAGAGAGTGGGCCAGTGGCCATCTGGGCTTAGAGGTGTCTTTAAATGGCGGAGGTGTAAATCTACTGCCCATGTGCCGGAGGGGACGTCAGTTTCTCTCACAGATCAATAAAGTTAACTCAAAACATTCACACTCTGCCATCTGAAATCAACCATTTAATGAGTTGCTGTTCCTGTAAAAGTGGAAAAGGCCCCTTCAGATTTATTAGAATAGAGAGAGAGTAGAATTCCAGAGAGGAGGAGGAAGACGAAGAAGAAAAAGGAGGAGGAAAGGAGGAGGCAGAACTATAGATTTTCTGTTTGGATTCTTTTCAGGGGAATTTAAGAGCCACAGACTGTTTTTCTACGGAACACACAAATAAACAATGAAAATAGCTTCTTGATCCACTTTTTACGAGCAAGCATACTTAAATAGAGGTTATTGGATGCTTTTTACACTGGTAAGCATGGAAAGTCTCCAGGCTATTGAAGCAACCTTAATTAATGTAATTTCACTTGGAATACTGAATGTAATCCAAAAGCGGGTCTGCTTTCAGGAATCATTTCACCAGCAGCAAAATGGCTCTTCAGCATGTATCAGCAAATGACTATAAACTTTTTACAAACAAGACCAAATGCTGAGTAAAAGAGGGAGGCAGTTGCATGAGTTACCTCTATTTCTACGGTTCTACAAGTTCTGCCAAACTTCATACATTTACAAAGACTTTGAGACATGGCCCTCCCTTGCTTGTTTGAGTTTAATAAGAAGGAAAAGTGGAAAACAGAATAATTTCATGTTGGTGTAATTGAGCTAAACTATTATACGGCTGCGAGATGCCTGCAGGTTTTGTGAAATGTGTTGAGGAAGCATCAGCCGCGTTGTTTAATGATGCATAGAGTCTTTACTGGAACTGACGCTGGATTATTTGTGCCCCTTCCTCTTTTACTTGTAATATGTCCTGAGTTTGGGTCTTGGCTGCCTTTTTACCACTAGGACGTGTCTGCTCACTCCTGGGTTTCCCTAAACTCCTCCTGTATCCGCTCCTAGGACATAGCCCATAAACGCACCTCGTCATGTTCATCAAAACACCGCCGTCTTACCTGAAAATCATCTGATGATTGGTTTATGCTGTTGGAGTGCATATTAAGTGTTCCATTTACTCTCTGCTTCCCCCAATCTCTCACCCTCCACTACCGGCCAAGCGTCCCCCTGGGGGGCCACATAGGAAGAGGAAGGAAGACAGATGAAATTGTCCTTTTTACAGCAATGTCTTACTTTTGGGGTTTACATTACTACATTATGAGGTAAATCCCTCTAGCAGCTGCCAGACAGAGCGAAGTTTCATGAGATTGTGTTACCTGCACACTCTGCTTTACGGTGGCTGCAAAGAAAATCCTACATGTTAACAAGCGCGCATGGAAAGAATTAGACTGCAGACTCCATGCAGGGTGCCGTGTCTCATCAGGTGCAACGTTGTGGAGCTAAATCTGTGCATGCTTCCGGACACGCAGTGTGACAGGCGCTGATAGTTGACGGCACAGGTCAGGAGCACACGCTGTATGGAGCAGTTTATGAGATACAGACTCAGTTTACCTGGAGACATGTCTAGTTTGGTATTCAGGATTATTTGAATAGCCTGTAACACACTCTGAGCACGAAAAGTGGCTAAATGTGTGTGAGGCGCAAGCATGTTTGTGCTGTTAGTGGGTTGTTTGTGCGAGTATGTGAGCCTGTGTGTTTATGCTGCTAATGGGGGTTTAATTTGATAAGCGGTTGGCAGATTTGTCTGCGCTCAGCTGGGATGGAGGGAATTGGGCTCTGTATATTTTGGGTAAACATGAAGAAATTCACTCCAGGTTTCCTCTCTTTCTCTTACTGCCGCTATGTATACCCTGTTAGTTTGACATGATCATGTAAGACAAAGATGTTATTGTGCATTTAAAAAGCCTTTTTTTCCCCTTTAAGAAAATAGATCCAACATTTTGGGAAATAACTTTATTCACTTTGTAAGAGTTAGATTAGAAGGTCGATACCACTCATGTCTGTGCGTAGAAAACTGAACTGAGACTGGAAGCATATCAAAATGCATTTCTAAACCTTATTAATTAACATGTTGTATTTTTTTATCTCTCACACACGCACACACAAAATGTAAAAACAATTAGTAGTTTTTAGGGAAAGTTTCATGTGCAACTATTTAATGTGTCCAACTGCCCAACATACTTAAGTGCAGAGAGTCTCCAGGTATAGCGCTGGTTGCCTGGCAACTTCACTGTGATGACAAGACTCCAGGAGGTCACTGCGCCTGGCTGTAGTTTTCAAAACATTTAACTATTTCTATAAATACCAGCAAAGGTGGTTCCCTAAGAGTAATTAATACATCTTTGCTAAATCTGGGTGCAAGGTAAATAGGGAAAGCAGAACACTAAATACTGTTGTCATTGTTTAGCAAATTTGTGGAATTATTGTCAGTGTAGAAAGAAAGTTTAGAACACTACAGTATACATTTATCTGTCCGACTGATAAAATGAGAGCAAAGCAACAAGATATTTGTTACGTGTTGTCTAAAACCTTAGAGTTTAATTTAAAGCTAGAGAGTCGACTGTTGAAAGCCTAGGGTTTAAACCCTGTTCATACGGACTCGTGGAGAGGGTTTACTATGGGAGACATATGGAGTTGGGGGTGGTGATGGAGGGGCTGTAATGTAGTCACAACAGAGGGTTCAGAGCCAAAGGAAACAGGGGTGTCTCTCTCTCCTTCCTTAACAGGATGAGAGGACGAGACCACACGCATGGCACACTGTATACTGTATGTGTGTCTACATATAGATCAAACAGGCTTGTGTTCTTTTAATATATTTGATTCTTGCACCTATTCTAAGATTTTTGGTTGATCCTGAAGGTCCTTTCACTCTCTCTCTTTCTCAAACGCGCACGCACACACACACACACACACACACACACACACACACACACACACACTGTTCCTCTCTGCACAAAGTACCACATACTCTAAGGAGCATTCTCTATGAATGGCTCTACTGTTTTTTCTCTTATCTTAATATTCCTCCAGCTCCTCTTCTTCCTCCTCCTGCCCAGGAAGTGAGCAGAGATAGACTGTATTATCATAGATAGGTGTTTTTACTCACTCTCTCTCTAGATACAGATATACTATCTCTACATCTTCCCAGAGTCACTCTTCTGCATAACCTAAAACAAACACACACACGCTCTTTTTAGTTCTCTATGTCTCTCGCCTGTCTCTTTTTTGTCGGCCATTTGTTCCACTGTGTCCTCCAGCTCAGTCCTGCCCTCTGAAACCTAGTGTCAGCCATTTGGCCCAAGAGAGCAGTCACGTTAACAAGTGAAAATAAGGTCAAATGAATAATGTAAGCTTGTAAAAACAATTAAAATAGAATTTTCCGTGACAGTAATGTTGCTGACGTGGTGTGTTGGTCGAAAAATCTACAGACCCACAGCTGTGGTATGATGTGAGTTTATTTGGTGATGGCATGATGAGGAGGACCATGGTTGAAATATCATAAAAAGAGACAAAGATGTAACATACACACCAGAGTGCAGGTATCTTTTTCATTTATTAGCATAATGATACCACAGTCACGTCTAATGCAACTCTTCAGTTGGGTGAGTTTTGCTTTTTGGTTATCTTGGCCCAGCAGCGGCGCAGTGACTCTGGCCACTGTGTGTGTGTGTGTGTGTGTGTGTGTGTGTGGTGTTATTCCAGGTGTTTTGTCAGGAATGGTATGTGTACATCAGCTGGAGACCGGAGAGAGGAGAGGTACCATCCTTCATCACCATGCATGGTGTGTGCACGTGTGTGTGTGTGTGAGAGGGAGAGAGAGAGAGATAAAGAGTATGTCGGCTGAGGAAGTGAGGGCGGATTTTCTGAGAGCCATAGACACCCAGAGATGCTTTGATATATTATATGGAGAAGCAGAGGGGGACAGGAGCCAGACCTGTGTGTGTGTGTGTGTGTGTGTGGTGCAAGTATGTAAACACTCTCCTCTTCCCCACCCTGCTATCCAGCTAAGGCTCTGTGCCAGGAGGTACCCTCACACTGCCACGACTACACTGATCAGCAGGAAATCCTCTGATCTTGGTGTGTGTGTGTGGCTGTGGCTGTGGCTGTCAGCATCCCATGTGGCCATAATGTGCACCACTCCAGGAGTTGGTGGCATCAGTACAAAGATAATCAGGATGGAGAAAAATCATATTGAGATTTGTAATTACACAGAAAATTCAAGCACTGGAACATACATTAACCTCACTCAACCATGTTTCAAGCATTTGTCAATTCATTTGTCTAGACAGCAGGTATGCTAAATAACAAAAGATGTGACAATAGACAGGGAGGCCTTTTTTTAGACAGTAGAAATGAAAGCTAAAAAGTAGGAACGATGTCACTAGAAGAGAGCGTCTGTTGATATTTTCAAAAAGGGAGAAGCCAACAGTTACAAAGTCATGTGCTCTGGTGTCTTGAATAAAATTAGGAGGAGCTATAGTGGATTTTTTGAACGATAACAGTTGATTCATTGTTAAACTTTGTTAAAATCACAAAGGGATCAACTTCTAACAGTAAGACAGTAGATACTCCTTTGTCTTAGAATACAGAAGGTTAAAAAATAAGAACATGTATCACTTTTTCAGGAGAGACGAATAAAAGCTTCAATGAGGGATTGCATTAAATTATAGAAGCTAGTGGAACGGCATCTCGACAGGAAGTGATTTCAGGACTTATTAACAATTAATTCATTTGTAGCATCTCTTTCAGTTTTTGTAATAGCATCAGCACTAATCTTACAAATAAAACTAATAGAAATATAGTCAACGTGTTTAAGCTACATGTATTGAGAATACAAATCCTCTTGTAGACTGTAGCGCATCAACAGCAGCATGGAGAACAAACACTGAAATACGCTGACCACCATGGCTTTACGTTGTTGAAGCCACTGTGCAAGTGCCTTAAAGAAACCCAGTGTAGACTTGAAAGGTGGCTTTAAAAAGTTTATAGCTTGCTCGTTTGCAGATTATGTTGACTATATTTGGCCAGAATTGTTTTGAAGCCACATCATAACGCCCTAAATCAAACTCAAATCAAATTATGAGATACTGAAAAATTCCCAGCCTGTGCTCCATGCCTGCATCTACCCCTCCAAGTTCATTGTGTAGCACCATTTGATTCTTTTTTTCTTTTTTTGATCACACTCATGAAAAACAATGTCAAGTTTTCTTTTATGAGACAGTCTGGTATATGGAGATCCCTCATGGCCAAATGCAAGTGAAGATTTGTTTAATGTGTGACCTCATCTGTGCCACATCATAAGTGAATAATCTCCAGTAAACAGCAGCAATGAATGCTGTTAAAATTCAAAAACAGTCAGGAGATCAGTCGTGTAGCGTGCCCGCGGCTGTAGAGGCACACCCATGTGTTAAGTGTGTGTATAGTATATGTGGCTATGGGTGTGTCATGGTCCACTGCGCTCACAAAATCGCCACAGTCAGCGAGTCTGCCTATCAACCTTAAGAGACGGAGTGGCTTTAAGGGATAATAGAAAGCGTTTGGTAAGATGGAGACAAAGAAAGTGGTATGTCACAAGCATTCCATACCCAGCCTAGAAAGGAAAAAATTAAGGTGAGGAAGGAATTTGAACTATAGGGTGAAGATAAATGAGAATTGGTGTGACAGACTCCCATGGCTTTAATGTGCCAATGCAGTGTGCTGTAGGTATGTTGTCTTTGTCCAGTCCAGCAGTCTACTGTGGCTCCCCTTTGACCTCTAACCTTGTGTTAAGGGAAGTGACACCATTTGCTGCTCCTTCTTTAGCTTCTGGTGACCTTCGAGGACCTCAGCCACACATGGAGGCTCATCGACGTGATCTTAAAAGGCCCTGCAGTTGTAGTCTTGTACTTCAGAGGAACAACAATATCCAGAATAAGTAAAACCCTCTCTTCTGCAGAGCCACCTTAATAAAGGTGCTATATGGGCTAATGCAGTAATTCAAACTGTGATGTGTTATACATATAGCCTCAGAGATCACACACTGATGGCTCACCTCAACATTGTGCACTCTGAGCCTTTGAACCACATGAACACACACACAAACACGCTGTCAGCAGGCAGTAGTTTTGCAGAGGATATAGAGAGTGCTGAATCTCGCTGTGACTCCAGGAAACCCTGCACTGACTTCCACCTTCAGTAGGATGAAAGGAGTTCAGTGAGCTAGAGTTCCACTCCCTACAGTGTGTGAGTGTGTGTGTGTGGGAGTGTAACACAGCTTTGGTGCCCCTATCTCCTGTCTTTGCGGTCCCAGCATAAGCACATTACAAATTCACACATCCCCCTACCAACACCCCCATACTCCTAAGCTCTATCGCTCCACATCTGATACAATCACAACATGGCTACAAAGAGGCTGCCAGGCAAGGGGTACCGGTGTCTGAGTGTGTGTGTGTGTGTGTGTGTGTGTGTGTGTGTGTGTGTGTGTGTCTCCAGCTCTATTCATGGGGCAGGATGCGGGTTTTTGGCGCTTGCAGTGAAATGGTGAGACATTCCCTCAACCTTAAAGACTCTTGTACACATCAGTAGCGCTTGATCTCCTTCATCTCTCTATTTTAGGCTATTTTTAAACACAGAAACCCTAAACCCTCAAACAGGGCTAAAGGGGCATTTGACTGTTGTAATTTTCTTCTCTTTTCCTTCTCCTCCTCCTCTGCTCCAATCAAAAGACTGTAACAGGGCATCTAGCCAGACCGTAAGAATTTTTTTTTCTTGCTGTAATTACCTTACCTGGTAACGTAAAATAAACAGTTAAAAATGTTTAATCCATATGTATATGACTGAATTCACACCAAATCAGATGCTATGGCGAAAATGCCAGTCCTTCCATTCATTTGAACGTCGGTAGTGTGTTTAGGCTGCGGCGGTGGGGACCGCAGGCGGTGCTGAAAAAAGTTGAAACAGAATCAACTTTTGGAGAAATGCAACCAACGTCACGCTGCGGTGGCCAATCACGCCGGCGATCAGACCGGAAGATGCCCAGGTGAAGAACCTTTTTTACCATGTAGCATTGTAGCATTCCAAGGTTTACCAAGCGACTGTGAAGATGGAAGAGAGACTGATCATCGGCGTGATGACTGTATATCAGCTGTACAACCCTGCCACGAGGGAGTACAAAGACGATAATCACAGAGCAGTCGATTTGGAGTTGTATCGCTTTCCTACTTCCTACTGTATTCCTACTTGGGCTACAATCAGCATGGCCATGTAGTGACACTCCCACACTGCCACACAACCCTGTGCTCATCGTCGCAATGCCTGATTTGGTCTGAATACAGCCTATATGTGATGTCCTGTGCAAAGCATTTTAAGAGAGGGAACATCAAAGAACAGATGCCAAGATGGTATGGGTATTTTGATGAGATGCAAATAAAATCAAGACAACAAATCCATTTGGCGTAGGTTGCTATTGCAATACGCAAACATGGCACACAGTTTAAAGGTAACACAGGAATCTCACATCCGGACTGTACCGTTTAACTTTACCTTTGAGCCAGATTGAGCCCTTTAATGACCTGAACTGAAAGTATTCCAAAGTAGAGTCGCTGAGTTCAACCTTCAAAGAAACCAAATGGAAAGATTGTTTGTGTTCATCTCTGTCCAGTATCAGCTACACCAGCGGACTGAGACCGTTAAATATGTTAAGGTAACACCTAGTCACTGCCAAATTTTACAATTAATAATAGATAAGTAAAGACTCACAGAGCTTCGCAAAATTCCAACAATGGAGCTGCTGCTTCACCTCCCGTTCTGGCCAAAATTCGCACTGCACACTACTGTCTTGTCTTTGTCACTTGGAATAAGTTATCTGGTTGTACATGTTTCTCTTGTAATAGTCCTTACACAACAAGGACAAAATACACCCTCTAAAAGGACACATGGAAGTGTTGTCATTTGTCTGTCTTCTAAGGTTAAGGTTTTAGAAACAAAAACACAAAAACTTGGTTAGGGAAAGATCATCGTTTGGGTTTAACTTTTAAGTTAGGAAAACATGTTGGTTCAGGTCAAAATTGCTACTTTGCTAGTGTTAGGGGAGCTTTGTCGTCATGGTGACAATAATGAACACGTGGTTAAGAAGGAATGTTTACAAAAAAAACTCCATGTTGACTGTCTGTTGGAAACAGGAAACAAGCAGCTGTCCAATGTTCTGTTGACCCATCCATCCACCCGACGCTCTACAACAACGTCACCTGACGTCCTCCTTTGCTCTCGTCATAATTACTACGGCCACTAGAGGGCTTTGTCACTTCAGCATAAACATGTCGTTTTGGGCCACAAATGACTGATGCTGTCATTCTTATTGGGAGGGCAGTGTCTCCTTACAAACACTTGTTCATCATCTTCTCCTCTTAACACTAATTAAACTATTAAATGTCAATCACACTTAGAGATGCCCAGTTTAGAGCGGTGTTCCCTCAGTGGACCTTTTTTCTTGGCGTGACAAAACACTGCCCAACTGCTGTTTCATGCAACAAAATACAGATGATCAAATTTAAGGGAAAAAACAACAAGGGAGCAATTAACAGTAACTAATGACATTTCTAGGAGCTGATGAAGAACCACAAACACAATTATCGCCTGTTCAGTTAACGAATTCACAATTTTGAGTTTCCTGCACCTTTTTAAAATAATCTGTAGCTTTGATTGCCAGCCATACTATTGCACATAAAATGCTCACACGCCCACAGAGGCCTGATTGACACACAGTTCACATATTAACACAGAAACAGATGGGTTTGTTACACATCCACCAGTTCACACCCACCCACAGACCCACACGTCCACAAACCCACCCACACACACCTCTATGCAGTGTCTGTGATTGTGTGAGATTGACACACAGTTAAGTTTTACAGGTGCGCTGAAGCGGATAATTAGCCTGTTAGCTGTGACTAATGAAATCTCCACTGCTGTGCCCTCAACTGCTGCTGGGGCAGAGGCCACTTTCCTGTTTGGATAGGCAACGCTTTAAAGCAGAGCGGAGGGAAGCCAGCTATAGGTGTGTGTGTGTGTGTGTGTGTGTGTAAGTGAGAGAGGGGGGGAGCCTGTGTGTGTGTGTCTATCTTCTATATGGAAATACTGTTTTTGCTGACACAGTCATAGATACAACAGAGACATTAAGGTGATGAAGTCAGGGGGGTGGGGACAAGCTTACCTTGGGTTAGGGGTAGACTGGGACTAATTGATGAATGAATATCTTTAAAAAATATATCTTTGATTCTTTCATGGAGAGAGAGTTGGATGCACTTGTCTTGTAAAGGGTACTTTCAACATTTAAGTTAAAATGATTACTAGTAGAATACATACACCGATCAGCCATAACATTATGACCACTGACAGGTGAAGTGAAGAACATTGATTATGTTACTATACTAGGCAGCAAGTGAACATTTTGTCCTCGAAGTTGATGTGTTGGAAGCAGGAAAAATGGGCGACTTTGACAAGGGCCAAATTGTGATGGCTAGACCACTGGGTCAGAGCATCTCCCGGTCTGCAGTGGTCAGTACCTACCAAAAGTGGTCCAAGGAAGGAAAACCGGTGAACCGGCGACAGGGTCATGGGCGGCCGAGGCTCATTGATGCGTGTGTAGAGCGAAGGCTGGCCCGTGTGGTCCAATCCATCAGAAGAGCTGCTGTAGCTCAAATTGCTGAAAAAGTTAATGCTGGTTCTGATAGAAGGGTGTCAGAACACACAGTGCATCGCAGTTTGTTGCGTATGGGGCTGCGTAGCCGCAGACCAGTCAGGGTGTCCATGCTGACCCCTGTCCACCGCCGAAAGCGCCTACAATGGGCACGTGAGCTTCAGAACTGGACCACGGAGCAGTGGAAGAAGGTGGCCTGGTCTGATGAATCCCGTTTTCTTTTACATCATGTGCATGGCCGGGTGCGTGTGCGTCGCTTACCTGGGGAAGACATGGCACCAGGATGCACTATGGGAAGAAGGCAAGCCNAAACTGCAGCTCTTGTGGGGTGTTCCCGGTCTGCAGTGGTCAGTACCTACCAAAAGTGGTCCAAAGAAGGAAAACCAGTGAACCAGCGACAGGGTCATGGGCGGCCAAGGCTCATTGATGCACGTGGGGAGCGAAGGCTGGCCCGTGTGGTCCGATCCAACAGAAGAGCTGCTGTAGCTCAAATTGCTGAAAAAGTTAATGCTGGTTCTGATAGAAAGGTGTCAGAACACACAGTGCATCCCAGTTTGTTGCGTATGGGGCTGTGTAGCTGCAGACAGGGTGCCCATACTGACCCCTGTCCACCGCTGAAACCGCCTACAATGGGCACGCGAGCATCAGAACTGGACCACGGAGCAATGAAGAAGAAGGTGGCCTGGTCTGATGAATCACGTTCTCTTTTACATCATGTGGATGGATGGCCGGGTGCGTGTGAGTCTCTTACCTGGGGAAGACATGGCACCAGGATGCACTATGGGAAGAAGGCAAGCCGGCGGAGGCAGTGTGATGCTTTGGGCAGTGTCCCGCTGGGAAACCTTGAGTCCTGCCATTCATGTAGATGTTACTTTGACAGTACCACCTACCTAAACATTGTTGCAGACCAAGTACACCCCTTCATGGAAACGATATTCCCTAATGGCAGTGGCCTCTTTCAGCAGGATAATGCGCCCTGCCACACTGCAAAAATGGTTCAGGAATGGTTTGAGGAACACGACAACGAGTTCAAGGTGTTGACTTGTCCTCCAAATTCCCCAGATCTCAATCTAATCAAGCATCTGTGGGATGTGCTGGACAAACAAGTTCGATCCATGGAGGCCCCACCTCGCAACTTACAGGACTTAAAGGATCTGCTGCTAATGTCTTGGTGCCAGATACCACAGCACACCTTCAGAGGTCTAGTGGAGTCCATGCCTCGACGGGTCAGGGCTGTTTTGGTGGCAAAAGGGGGACCTACACAATATTAGGCAGGTGGTCATAATGTTATGGCTGATCGGTGCATATATACACACACCTGTGTGTGTCTAAAACTGTGTTCATAAGCTAGGTCAGGAGAGAGGGGTGTTGTAGAAAAGTGGGGCAGGAGCAGAGCGCCTTAGCAGCCGAATAGTTACAGCGCATGCCACATAACCGCAACGTTGCCGGTTCGACTCCAATCAGCGACCTTTGTTGCATGTCATGCCCCTCTCTCTCTCCTGCCATTTCCTGTCTGACTCTTCTCTCACTCTGTCCGATAAAGGTGAAAAATGACCAAAAAATATCTATTAAAAAAAAGAAAAAGAAAGAAAAGTGGGGCAGGAGAACTAAAGAGAGAGACAAAGACAAAGTGCACATTGGACAGGATGCTCAAAAAAAGAACAACAGAGAGGAAGATAGATTACAGTAACGCATGACAGGCGAAACTAAGAGACAGGTGGAGGACAGAGGAAACGAGACACATATAGGACAGCGCCAGGAGCACCGGTAGCAGCAGAGAGACAGAATTGGAACAGGATCCCACTGGTGTAAGCAATGAGAAACAGAGGAACAAGCCTCCTGGGCTTTGGTCGGGAGCGGACTGTGAGAAATGTCATGAAAATATGACGTCACTTTAACGTCTTAACACATTTGAATTATGGACCGAGACAGAAAAGGAAGACAGAGAGATAAGAGAGAGAGAGAAATGCGACTGGCGATTTACCTTCATGAGCGTGCGATGCCCAGAGCTGAGCCATCTGCAGACTGCTGGGATTGGCCGATCTGTATGCAGGGTCAGAGGTCAAGGGGGAGGGGCCTGGATAACCTGACAGGAAGGGACTGGAGCCTGGCTGGAAGGCATCGCCTAAGAAAAAGAGCAAGGAATGTTAGTCACCCTCCTAACCACAAGAACCAAACTACTAAACGACAAAGACAATCGATTTACACAGTACATGCTGCGACTTTCCTCTGTGTGTGTGTGTGTTTTTGGGCACAGTCGATACGTGCTGATGGTTCTATGCCGAGGCCGTCTGTTGTAATCACATTGTTACTGAGCCACCATGCACTCTGTTTCTACAAGTCCGACCGCAGAGAGACTGCACTCAGAAGGAAAGGACAGTTCATGTGACCACCAGCTAAAAACCACAATCGACACAACAGGAGTGAACCATGGGGGGGTTTGTGTACACACAGTGACGTGCGTGTACACATACACGCCGTTCAAAGCACGCTGACGTCACACACACTTCCCCAATAAAACCTGCTTCTTCACTGCAACACTGACAAACCAAATCCTCATAAAACCCTTCATATCTCGACATGATGCCGTTATCGATTGTTTTTATTAGACTTGTTTTTTACTCCATCCCCTGCGTGTGTGCAATCTGACCATTAGTAAACTTTGAACCTTTACCGCCTCTTCCAATCACAACCTTGGACCTCCTGAGAGCTGGAAGAGGTTTCATGTTTAGCTGAGGTTTGCCCCCACCCAGCCCTGTGCAGCCATTACCCTGATAAAACTAACCATGTGTGTAGGGGAAAGGGTGCTGTCTATATATGGGTGAGGGGGAAGGGACTGAGTGTGTGTGTGTGTGTGTGTGTGTGTGTGTGTGTGTGTGTGTGTGTGTGTGTGTGTCTGTTTCTGTATTAGTCCTGTGGGAATCTGAGAGACATGCTGTGCTAGTCGAGTTTCCCCTGCATCTAAATCAGTACATTAAAACCACAGTCCGTCAGCGCCTGTACACACACACACACACACAGTGCATTTTAAAATCAATAGCAAATGCAGCTTTCCAATTAATCACAGAGGAGTGTTTACACACACACACACACACACACACACACACACACACAGGAGTAATGCAGTGTGCCTATATTCTCTGCTGTGAAAATTAGTGTGTAGGTGGATCCACACCCAGCCCCAGACACAGATTTCTTCAAGTCTCTCCATGTTTGCCTGTGTGTCTGTGCTGCGTGTGTGTGTGTGTGTGTGTGT